>JAGTTL010001671.1:0-12713 GCA_036851935.1 Coregonus suidteri | reverse complement strand
CGGGCTTCTCCCCGGGAAAAAAACGCCCAGGGGGGGGGGGAAGCGGGGGGGGGACTAAACCAACCTTTCCCGGGGGAGGGGACATTTAAAAAACCCCCCCCTTTTTAAGGAATTTAATGGGAAGGATAAAGTAACCTTCTCCCCCCCCCCTTACCCCAAAAAAAACCCCCCCCCCCCCCCCAAAAAAAAAAACAAAAAAAAAAAAAACATTGTAAAGGGGTTATCCTCACAGGGGATATAGGGTGAATGCCCCCCCCCAATTTTTTTAAAGTCGCTTGGTGGGGGGCATCTGTAAAGGGGACATAAAAGAAAAAATGTAAATGAGGGGTTTGCCCCCCAAACCCAAAAATTTTGGGGGACTTTTCTGAACTTTCCTACAGAAAAAACAAAAATTTTCAATGGGGGGGCCAGGGGGAATGCCTCGTATTTGTTTTTACTTTGATCCAAGTGTTTTTTAAAAAGTGTATTTTCCCCATGTCCCCATTTTCCCCAGTAAAAAAAGGGGGGGGGGGGGGGGGACAAACCAAAATTTTATTTTCCGGGGGTTTTTCTTAATTTTTTTTATAATTTTTACATTGTTTAAATAATTAGGGGAAGAATCAAACTTTTGAAAATAAAAAAAAACCAAATGGATTCGTGTAGTAAAAAAAAAAAAGTGTTTAAAAAAAATCAAATAATTTGAAGATTGAGATTTTAAAAAGAAACCCCCCCCTTTCACTTAGGGGACAGTTTTTTGCACGGTCTTGGATTTCTCAAACCGGGGTTTTTCTTTGGGGGGTGGGTCCCCTGAAAATGCAAATTTGGGGGGGAATTTTTTTTCCTTCTTTAATTTTTTGGGGGGACCTTTTCAGTTGTTTGGGGAAAAAAATGGGGGGGTAACGAAGATCCCCATTGGTAAAAAAGCCCCAAGTCCTTTATGGGAAGAAAATGTAAAAAAAAGAAAAAGGGGGGAAAGGGGGGGGACAGGTCCATCGTTATTAAAAAGGGCATGAAGGTCATTTAAAACCCGGGAAAAAAAATGTCTTCAAGTCAGCACAAAAAAAACCTTTAAAAAAAAACTGGCTCTCAGGGGGGGACCGCCAAAATTAAAGGAAGACCGGGGGGGTTCCCCTCTGCTGAAGAGGAAAGTTTTTTTACATTTTTCCCCAGGCTCGAAAATTGCAGCCCAAAAAATAAATCTTTACAGGTTCAAGTAAAAAAAAACCCACCATTTTTCAACATCAACTGTTGAGAGGAGGGGTTGCTTTAAAAATCAGGGGGGCCTTTTTCAGGGTCAAAAATTGGCTGAAAAAAAAACCACTACAAAGCACACCAAATAAGAAGGGGAAGGGGGGGACTTGTTTGGGGGCAAGAAAAAAACACGAGCAAAAGGGGGGGACTTTAGCCCGGGGAAAAAATTGGGGTTTTTAAAATGATGATTTTTCCGGGGATTTGAGGTTTTTTTTTGGTTCCCAAAAAACCGCGTGTCTTTGTGAGACGCAGAGTAGGGAAAAAACCTCCCGAAGGGGGGGTTTGGGGGGGGGACTGCATCGCAATGCTAGCTGTGCCATGAGATTAGTGTTCGAATCCGGGGGCTTTTTGTAGAGCAGGGGGGCCCCCGGGAAAAACCCATGGTGCACTTTTCCCCAAAAATTGGGCCCCAAGCTTTTTGTCCAGGGTAGGGGGGGGGAAGGCCGGCAGGGATGTAGCTCGTTGGTAGAGATGGTGTTTGGGGAAAGCAGGGTTGTGGGTAATTCCCCATTTTGGGTTAAAGAGGTTGCTAAATTGAAGAAGTAAGAAAAAAAGGTGAATGGTTTGATTTTCCGCAGGGTTTTTTCTTCCCACCATGGAGGGGGATGTGGATGGTGGGGGGGGGGGGCTTGCGGTGCCCCCGTTTGGGGTTTTTTTTTTAAAAAAATTTAAGGGGGACATTTTAACCCACCCATGGTTTGAGCTTAGGGGGGGACTTCAGTGTTTTAAAAAACGGGGGACAAGCCCAAAAAAACACAAACCCCCAGGTGGTAAGGGCTTTTGACCAAGGAAGGAGGTGAGGGAGTGTTTCTTCCCCAAAGGGGGGAGGGGGGCCCCCCACGATCACCGGGGCCCCAAAAACCCAATGAGATGATTTGGGGACCCCCAAGAGTAAAAGGAAAAAAAGCAGCCAAAAAAATGCTCAGCATAGTGAAAAAAAAAAACTCCTTTAAAGGGGGGGGACTTTTGGAAAAAAGCTTTTTCCTCATAAAAAAGGGGGTTGAGAGAATGCCCAGAGGTGCAAAGCTTTCATAAAAGGCAAAGGGGGGGCTTTTGAAGAATTCTAAATATCTCAAAAAAATATTTATTTTTTTTTTAAAAACTTTTTGGGTACTACTTTTGTTCCATAGTGTTTTTCGTATTTTAAGATGTTTTTCCATATTATTCTACAAAGTAGAAAAATAGTAAAAAAAAATAAAAAAAAAAAAAAGCCCTTTGGGGAAGGGGAGTGGGTTGGGGGCCACTTTTTTGACTGGACTCTATGAAAAACCTTTTACGGGGGGCTCTTGTATGATTTTTTAACAAAACATGAAAAACATTTCTGTTTGGCTTAAAAGTTGCCCACCCTTGTAAAAGGGGTTTCAGATTTACAAAACCCCACTATAAATTTTTTTTTGAGTATTTGTTGCCAAATTTTTTTTACCCCCAGGGTTCCCCCAGCCATATAAGTAAAAAAAATCCACGGGATTTTGTATGTGTTTTTTGATGCCATAGTATTCTTACAAGTTTCCAGGTACTTATTTTTAAAATTTTGTAAGAATCCTTATACGGGGGGGGAAAAAAAAAAGTTTTTTAGTAGCCCCCCCAATTGTGCAAGTTTTCCCATTTAAAAAAAGATGAAAAAGAGGGCCTGAATTTTCATAGGTACAGTCAATTTAAAAGGGGGGAAAAAAGGGAAAAAAAAAAAAAAAAATCCGGGGAAAAAAAACCCCATTTTGGGTTTTTTTTAAAAAATAAATGTTTTTTTTGAAAAAAAATTTATGGGGGGGAAAAATTAAATTTTTTTGGGGTCACCTAAAAAAACCCAAGCAAGGGAAAATTTTTCGGGGCTTTTTCCACGGGGACCGGGAAAAACTTCTTTTTTTTAAAGGGGGGTTCCCCCTCTTTTTTCCCTTCCATTTCGTTCCCCCTTTTGAAATTAAAAAGGGGGAAACCTTTTTTTAAAAAATTTGTTTTTCCCGGTTAAAAACAAAAAAAACCGGGCCCCAAAAAAACCCAAAAAAAAAACAGCCACATTTAAAAAACTTTTCCCCCCCCCCAAAGGGGGGCCCAAAGCCCCAAAGGGGAAAACCCTTTTCCAAAAAGGAAAACCCACCGGGAAAAAAAAAAAATTTTTTGGGGGGCCCCTTTGGCCCCCCCGGGTTTGGGGAAAAAGGGGGGGGGGGGGGGATAAAAAATTTTTGAAAAATAGGAAACCCCCAAGTTTGGGTTTTAAAGGGGAAAAAATTAAAAAAATTTTGGGGGAAAAAGGGCCAATTTTATTAGGAAAAAGGGGGAAAAAGGGACTTTTAAAAAAAGGGGACCCCCTGAAAATTTCCCCCTAAAAATTCGGGGGGGCCCCCAGGGGGAAAAAGGGATCCTAAAACCCCTTTGGGGTTTAAAAAATTTTGGGATCAAAAAGGAAAAAAGGGGTTGAGAAAAAAAAAAACCCCCCAAAAAAACCACACGGGGGGGGGGGCCCAAGGGAAAAGGGGTAAACCTTTCCCGGGAAAAAGGGGGGGCGGGGACCAAAAGAAAAAACAAAAAAAAAAAAGGCCTTTCCCCCCCCGGGAAAACCAAAACCTTCCCCCCCGGGCCGGGGGGAAATTTCCCAAAATTTTCCCTGAAAGTGGGAAAGGGGGGGAAGTTTTTTCCCCCTTTTGGCAAAAAACCCGTCCCATTTTTCCCGGGGGGCCCCGGTTCTGAAAGTGAAATTTGGGAGGGGATTCCCAAAAAGGGGGGTTTTTTGGGGGGAAAATCCCCCCTTTAGGGGGGTCGGGAAAAAAAACCCAAAAAAAAATAAAAAAAAAATTTTTTTTTTAAAAAAAAAACCCAATTGCACCCAAAATAACACCATACCTACTGTGAAGCAGGGGGGTGGAAACATCATGCTTTTGGGCTGTTTTTCTGCAAAGGGACCAGGACGACTGATCCGTGTAAAGGAAAGAATGAATGGGGCCATGTATCGTGAGATTTTGAGTGAAAACCTCCTTCCATCAGCAAGGGCATTGAAGATGAAACGTGGCTGGGTCTTTCAGCATGACAATGATCCCAAACACACCGCCCGGCAACGAAGGAGTGGCTTCGTAAGAAGGATTTCAAGGTCCTGGAGTGGCCTAGCCAGTCTCCAGATCTCAACCCCATAGAAAATCTTTGGAGGGAGTTGAAAGTCTGTGTTGCCCAGCGACAGCCCCAAAACATCACTGCTCTAGAGGAGATCTGCATGGAGGAATGGGCCAAAATACAAGCAACAGTGTGTGAAAACCTTGTGAAGACTTACAGAAAACGTTTGACCTGTGTCATTGCCAACAAAGGGTATACAGTGGGGAAAAAAAGTATTTAGTCAGCCACCAATTGTGCAAGTTTCTCCCACTTAAAAAGATGAGAGAGGCCTGTAATTTTCATCATAGGTACATGTCAACTATGACAGACAAATTTAGGGAAAAAAATCCAGAAAATCACATTGTAGGTATTTTAATGAATTTATTTGCAAATTATGGTGGAAAATAAGTATTTGGTCACCTACAAACAAGCAAGATTTCTGGCTCTCACAGACCTGTAACTCTTCTTTAAGAGGCTCCTCTGTCCTCCACTCGTTACCTGTATTAATGGCACCTGTTTGAACTTGTTATCAGTATAAAGACACCTGTCCACAACCTCAAACAGTCACACTCCAAACTCCACAATGGCCAAGACCAAAGAGCTGTCAAAGGACACCAGAAACAAAATTGTAGACTTGCACCAGGCTGGGAAGACTGAATCTGCAATAGGTAAGCAGCTTGGTTTGAAGAAATCAACTGTGGGAGCAATATTAGGAAATGGAAGACATACAAAGAACACTGATAATCTCCCTCGATTGGGGATCCATGCAAGATCTCACCAGTGTGGGAGTCAAAATGATCACAAGAAACGACCCCCTTCCCGTGAGCAAAAATCCAGAACCACATGGGGGGACACGAGTGAATGACCTGCAGAGAGCTGGACCAAAGTAACAAAAGCTACCATTCAGCTAACACACTACGCCGCCAGGGACTCAAATCCTGCAGTGCGAGAGTGTTCCCCCTGATTAAGCCCGTACATGTCCCAGGCCCGTCTGCAGGGCCTTGAGATGATCCAGAAGAGGATTGGGAGAAGGTCATATGGTCAGATGAAACCAAAATAGAACTTTTGGTAAAAAACTATAACTAGGTCATGTTTGGAGGGACAAAAGAATGCTGGAGTTGCATCAAAAAGAAACACCATACCCTACTGTGAAGCATGGGGGTGGAAACACATCTAGCTTTTGGGCTGTGTTTTGCAAAGGGACCCAGACGGACTGATCCGATGGTAAAGGAAAGAATGAATGGCGTGCCAATGTATCGTGCGATTGAGATTTGAGTGAAAACCTCCTTCAATTCAGCTAAGGGCATTGAAGATGAAACCGTTGGCTGGGTCTTTGCAGCATGACAATGATCCCAAACACTACCGCCCGGGCACCGAAGGAGTGGACGTCGTAAGAAGCATTCAAAGGTCCTGGAGTGGCCTTAGCCAGTCTCCAGATCTCAAAAACCCATAGAAAAATCTTTGGATGGAGTTGGAAAGTCGGTGTTGCCCAGAGACAGCCCCAAAACAATCAACTGCCTCTAGAGGAGATCTGAATGGAGGAATGGGCCAAAATACAAGCACACAGTGTGTGAAAACCTGGTGAAGACTTACAGGAAAACGTTTTTGACCTGTGTCTATTTGCAACAAAGGGCTATATCACAGTGGGGAAAAAAAAAGTATTTAGTCAGCCACCCAATGTGCAAGTTTCTCCCACTTAAAAGATGAGAGAGGCCTGTTAATTTTCATCATAGGTACATGTCAACTATGACAAGACAAAATTTAGGGAAAAAAAATCCAGAAAATTCCCATTGTAGGAATTTTAATGAATTTATTTGCAAAGATTATGGTGAAAATTAAGTATTGGTCACCTACAAACAAGCAGGATTTCTGGCTCTCAAAGACTGTAACTTATTCTCTAAAGGAGCCTCCTTCGTCCTCCACCTCGTGACCTGTATTTATGGCACCCTGTTTGAAACTTGTTATCAGTATCAAAAGGACACCTGTCACAACCTCAAACAGTCACCACTCCAAAAACTCCACTATGGCCACAGACCCAAAGAGCTGCAAAAGGACACCAGGAAACAAAAATTGTAGACCGCACCAGGCTGGAGAGACTGAATCTGCAATAGTTAAGCAGGCTTGGTTTGATGAAATCAAAACTGTGGGAGCAATTATTAGGAAATGGAAAGACATACAAGACCAATGATAAATCTCCCTCGATTGGGGCTCCATGCAAGATCGCACCCCGTGCGGTCAAAATGATCACAAGAACGGTGAGCAAAAAATCCCGAGAAACCACATGGGGGGAAAAAAACCTAGTGAATGACCTTGCAGAGAGCTGGGGACCAAAGTAACACAGCCTACCATCAGTAAACCACACTACGCTGCCAGGGACTCAAATCCTGCAGTGCCAGACGTGTCCCCCTGCTTAAGCACAGTACCATGTCAGGCCCGTCTGAAGTTTCTAAGAGTGCATTGGATGGATCCATGAAGAGGGATTGGGGAGAATGTCATATGGTCAGATCGAATACCAAAATAGAACTTTTTGGTAAAAAACTCAACTCGTCATGTTTGGAGGACAAAAAAGAATGCTGAGTTGCATCCAAAGAACACCCATACCTACTGGTGAAGCATGGGGGTTGAAACATCATGCTTTGGGGCTGTTTTTCGCAAAGGGACCAGGACGGACTGATCCGTGTAAAGGAAAGAATGAATGGGGCCATGTATTCGTGAGATTTTGAGTGAAAAAACCTCCCTTCCATCAGCAAGGGAATTGAAGATGAAACGTGGCTGGGTCTTTCAGCATGACAATGATTCGAAACACACCGCCCGGGCAACGAAGGAGTGGCTTCGTAAGAAGCATTTCAAGGTCCTGGAGTGGGCTAGCCAGTCTCCAGATTATCAACCCCATAGAAAATCTTTGGAGGGAGTTGAAAGTCTGTGTTGCCCAGCGACAGCCCCAAAACATCACTGCTCAGAGGAGATCTCTGCATGGAGGAATGGGCCAAAATACCTAGCAACAGTGTGTGAAAACCTTGTGAAGACTTACAGAAAACGTTTTGACCTGTGTCATTGCCAACAAAGGGTATATAACAAAGTATTGAGAAACTTTTGTTATTGACCAAATACTTATTTTCCACCATAAATTTGCAAATAAAATTCATAAAAAAATCCTACAATGTGATTCTCTGGAATTTTTTTTTTCTCATTTGTCTGTCATAGTTGACGTGTTACCTATGATGAAAATTACAGAACTCTCTCATCTTTTTAAGTGGCTTTAAGTGGGAGAACTTGCACAATTGGTGGCTGACTAAATAATTTTTTCCCCCACTGTATAACAAAGTATTGAGAAACTTTTGTTATTGACCAAATACTTATTTTCCACCATCATTTGCCAATAAATTCATTAAAAATCCTACAATGTGATTTTCTGGATTTTTTTTTCTCATTTTGTCTGTCATAGTTGACGTGTACCTATGATGAAAATTACAGGCCTCTCTCATCTTTTTAAGTGGGAGAACTTGCACAATTGGTGGCTGACTAAATACTTTTTTCCCCACTGTATATCTTCTCCATATGGGCAGGGACATTTTCCTTATCTGAGAGATCCAGTACATAATGATTTAATGATTCTTTGCTCAGCCAATAGCATAATGCAAAGCAACATAGGCGGTAGTAGAGCTACAGAATTAATCTTAAATGACAATTCCGCCACTTTATAACCAGTTATTATGCTGTTAGTATACAGTATATTCACTACTGTAAGATTTGATACACATTTAGATTTGATTTTAGATTTTAACCCCCTTTTTCTCCCCAATTTCAATCTTGTTTCATTGCTGCAACTGCCCAATGGGCTCGGGAGGCAAAGGGCGAGTCATGCGTCTTCCGAAACATGACCCGCTTTTTAACATCAGCCCGCTTAACCCAGAAGCCAGCTGCACAAATGTGTCGGGGGAAACACTGTTCAACTGACGACCGAGGTCAGCCTGCAGGCGCCCGGCCCGCCACAAGGAGTCACTAGAGCGCGATGAGCCAAGTAAAGCCCCCCGGCCAAACCCTCCCCTAACTGGATGACGCTGGACCAATTGTGTGGCGCCCTATGGGACTCCTGATCACGGCCGGTTGTGATACAGCCTGGGATTGAACCAGGGGGTCTGTAGTGACGCCTCTAGCATTGTGATGCAGTGCCTTAGACTGCTGGGCCCCTCACATTTAGATGTTTTAGCGATTTTGTTGGTCATAATGCACGATTCCTTGTTTTTGTTATTTTGAAGCCTCGTATACAGGGAGCATTTTGCCTCCCATGATGGATTGCTCAGCCTAGTTATCCTGCAGTTAGCTTAGCTAGCTGGCTATCAAGCCCAGAAAAAGCTTAGTCTAAATATATTGCTTTTGTCATACATTATTAGTGCATTTCACATTCGTTTTGGGTTGTAAATATATTATGTCATGATGAATGTATGTTCATGTCATTTTCACCAATTAACTGCAATACACTCAAAATAATTTGAATTAGATGCTAAACTAGCTAACCATAACAGAGTTACTGTATCTAAAGAGCGTGCTAGCTAGCCCGAATGCTACATCCAAAATAATAGTGTTTGCAACAATAACAGCTGAGTTTTCATCTTAGTGGACTGGTCTTAAACAGTCCAAACAACATTTCATAAGTTACAGTGCCTTCAGAAAGTATTCACACCCCTTAACTTTTACAACCTGAAATTTCAAATGGATTAAATTTAGATTGTGTGTCATGGCCTGCACACAAAACCCCATAATGTCAAAGTGGAACTATGTTTTTTAGACATTTTTACAAACATATTAATATTAAAAATGAAAAGCTGAAATGTCTTGAGTCAATAAGTATTCAACCCCTTTTGCTATGGTAAGCCTAAATAAGTTCAGGAGTAAGACCTGGTCATTAATTATTTTGGGATGTTTTGGACCCAGTCGTTCATTCTATTTATTCCATGTTGCTTTGCTAAACAAATTATTGACATGTAGACTAGCTAGCTAGCAGAGGTTCCAATGAGGACGAGAGACAAGAGCTTCAATAAATAATGATTTAATAAATCAATTATAAATAGGCAACAAGAACTGGAGCAAATAATGATTTGATAAATTATGTATAAATAAGCAAAAAACCAGATGATTGTCCAGTCAATAATATAGTTGTAGCTAATGAGGATACCTAGGCTAAACGTTTACAACTCCCGTTTGCTAGCAAACTAGCCAACTAAAGGCAAATTCAACACACAATCACAGCAAGCAGCTAAAAATGACAGCAAACGATGTGCATTTTCAGTTGTTTTACCCTTGTTTCTATATTGCCATTTCTTTGGATATGCAGTATCCATGAAAAAAATATCCTGATAAATCACGTCACGGTCATATGCATGGCACGATGAAGATCGCAATTTATTTCTGCAACATCAAAATCAAATCAAATTTTATTGGCCACATGCGCCAAATACAACAGGTGCAGACATTACAGTGAAATGCTTACTTACAGCCCTTAACCAACAGTGGATTTATTTTAAATAAAAAAGAGAATAAAACAACAAAAAAGTGTTGAGAAAAAAAAGTAGTAGGGAGGCTAAAATAACAGTAGGGAGGCTATATTACAGGGGGGGTACCGGGCAGAGTCAATGTGCGGGGGCACCGGCTAGTTGAGGTAGTTCAACATGTTACACAGGATAGGCACACAGCAAGGCTTACAGTGCATTCGGAAAGTATTCAGACCCTTGAGTTTTTTCCCACACTTTGTTATGTTAAAGTATTGATTCTTAAAATGGATTAAAACGTAATTTTTCTTTCCCCTCATCAATCTATACACAATACCCCATAATGACAAAGCAAAAACAGGTTTTTAGAAATGTTTGCAAATGTATTAAAAAAATTAAAAAACTGAAATGTTACATTTACATAAAGTATTCAGACCCTTTACTCAGTATTTAGTTGAAGTACCTTTTGGCAGCGATTACAGCGTCAAGTCTTCTTGGGTATGACCTCTACAAGCTTGGCACACCAGTATTTGTGTCCACGATCGTTGAGAGGACGGGTCTCAGACCAAGGGGCAGCGTGGTATGGCGAACATGTTTATTAAAAAACTCAATAAACAGAAACAAAACAAGAAAACAATGTAACGTGAGGTCCTCCAGGCTATACACATACACGCCTAAACACGAACAAGATCCCCACAACTAAGGTAGGCAAACAGGCTACTTAAGTATGAACCCTAATCAGAGACAACGAGCGACAGCTGCCTCTGATTGGAATCACAACCCGGCCAAACCTAGAAATTTATTTTTTATTTTATTTATTCACCTTTATTTAACCAGGTAAACAGTTGGAGAACAAGTTCTCATTTACAACTGCGACATGGCCAAGATAAAGCAAAAGCAGTGCGATAAAAACAACAACAACAGAGTTACAATATGGGGTAAAACACAAAACAAAAGTCAAAAAAAACAAACTACACAATCTAGAATCGTAAAACATAGAAAACAATAACATAGATCCTCACGCCCTTACCAAACCAAATTAAAGACAAACCGGCCTCCTCAAGGCCAGGTGCGTGACAATTTGGGGAGTTTCTCCCATTATTCTCTGTAGATCCTCTCAAGCTCTGTCAGGTGGGATGGGGAGCGTTTGCTGCACAGCTAATTTCAGGTCTCTCAAGAGATGTTAGATCGGGTTCAAGTCTGGGCTTGGCTGTGCCACTCAAAGTACATATCAGAGACTTGTCCAAAAGCCACTCCTGGCATTTGTCTGGGCTGTGTGATTAGGGTCATGTCTGTTGGAAGGTGAACCTTCGCCCCAGTCTGAGGTCCTGAGCGTTTCAATCAAGGATCTCTCTGTACTTTGCTCTGTTCTTCATCTTTCCCTCAATCCTGACTAGTCTCCCAGTCCCTGCTGCTGAAAAACATAGCCACAGCATGATGTTGCCACCACAAATGCTTCACCGTAGGGATGGGTGAAAGTTTTCTCTCCAGACGTAACGCTGGCATTCAGGCCAAAGACCAGAGAGTCCTTTAGGTGCCTTTTGGCCAAGCTCACAAGTGGGCTGGCATGTGCCTTTTCACTGAGGAGTGTCTTCCTTCTGGCCACTCTACCATAAAGGCCTGAAATGTGGAGTGCTGCAGAGATTGTTGTCCCCTTCTGGAAGGTTCTCCCATCTCCACAGAGGAACTCTGGAGCTCTGTCAGAGTGACCATTGGGTTCTTGGCCAGATCCCTGACCAAGGCCCTTCTCCCCCGATTGCTCATTTTGGCCCGGGCGGCCAGCTCTAGGGACAATCTTGGTGGTTCCAAACGTCTTTCCATTTAAATGAATGATGGAGGTCACTGTGTTCTGGGGGACCTTTCAATGCTGCAGAAATGTTTGGGGACCCTCTCCCCAGAACTGTGCCTTGGACACAATCCTGTCTTGGAGCTCTACGGACAATTCCTTGACCTCATTGCAAACGCCAGGGTTGTGGGGTTCAATTCCCACGGGGGGCAGTATAAAAAAAAAATATGTATTCACTAACTGTAAGTCGCTCTCTGGATAAGAGCGTTTCTGCCTAAATGACTAAAATGTAATGTAAATGTTAAATGACTAAAATGGATCAAATGTAGCTACCTGTGTGATGTGACACAAACTAGTTGTAGCAAACTTGCTACTGCGACTGAATGTGTTTGTGTATAATCTGCTTTTTACTCAAGCCTCTGGTCCCATCCGTGTTGCCAATTTAACATGACTAGTCCATAGCAACAGATTATTGTCTGTCCATTGTTTAATCAAAATAAAACTAATACAAATGTTTGTCAGTGTTTGTGTATAAATTGATAGTTCAATCACTTGCTAGAAATAAGTAGAGCTTTCAGGAACTTCACAGTTTATTCTCATTTAGCAGAGCCGGGATCCCTTTTTCATGGCCCCCTGTGGCACAGAACCCATCGTCTGATCTTAGGGCGTGGAGCCTTTGCTTATACTTCACAAACAGTCCCTGTGGCAAAGTAGGCAACGGCTCCACCTCTCCGTCATATAGGTGACTCAGTGATCACAGTCTCTGTGGCAAGGGCGTCAAAGAGAAAAACTAACCACTACAGAGAGAACCTCAGGATGAGACAAAACCATTCCTATGCGGTTAAGTTTTAACTCCAAAGTTTTTCTCTTAGTATACCATTATACTGTTATAACAAAAACAAAAAAATCTATTCTTGCAGTAATGGAAATATAAAAGGTTTATGGGGTAGTATCCACATCAATGACAACATAGAGATCAAGTCATGTTTTTTCAGTTCTGTCTGTACTTGTACAGTTCAGGTACATTTCCATAGATGAGTTGTTAAACAGAGTCATGTAGTCCCCAGATTGTTAATTATCCATTACAAAAATATACATAATTTACCCTTCTGTGCCAAAGTTCACCC
>JAGTTL010001670.1:0-12718 GCA_036851935.1 Coregonus suidteri | reverse complement strand
TCAAAAATCTGTTGACCCAATTTTTCTGTTGTTTATCTGTTGATGGAAACGGTTTGATAGTTGTTACTACCTTAAAACGTTTTTTAAGGTGTTATTATTTTGGTTTTTTCAGTTTTCAAGGTATAATAGTAGGCCAAGTTTATTTCAAGGGAGAATTTTTTAACTTAAGAAATTTTTGACATTTTTACAAATTTATAATGATTTTTTTACTAGGGGTGTAACGATCCACTACTACATCGATGTACGTTTTATTTTCTAGACCAAAACTACACGACGGAGGCGAGTTTGGCCTTTTGGACAACATATATCGATCAACATTTTTTTAAAAAGTAATAAATCGATTGTATCGATACTGGGAAAAACCCCATTGGATTTAAGCACGTCAGACTTTTAGCGGGGTGCCAAAAACGGTACCAGTACGCAAGCGGAAAAAAAATCAGGAATGGAAAGTACTTGTGTTCTACGGCCTTTGCGTACTTGAACGATTTTTCTCATCAACCTTACAATGACAGTTGCTTGTCAACTATGTGGGGAGCCCAAAAAAGCAAAGAATTTTAAGCGTTTCTTTGGAGTTCGCCACCTACAAAGAAACGCCAACTGGAGCAGAGCCGAAGAAAAATTTTTTTCAAAAAAGGGTTTTGAAGCTAAGTGAGCGCACTGAAATGTGGTGCAAGATTTGCCGCTCAAATCCACATTAGAGACAAAACAGGTGTTTTTAAAAAGGCTCAAAGAATTTAACCATCCTTTATTGACAAACAGAAAGGGGCAAGGAGCACACGAAGGGGCGCAAGCCTTGCAAAAAGCAGCCGAGAATAAAGCCCCGTGCGAGACAGCTGAAGAAGAACAGGGGCAAACTCGTTTAATATTTTTCTTCCATAAAAGCTAAACCGACGTCCCATGTTTCCATTCTGAGGATGTTCCTTTTCTGAATGCTTTTTGATGGGTCTGAGGGAAACACAAAAAAGGAGGAAATAGTTTTCATGTGTCTGTGTCCAGCAAGGAGAGTTTTCTTGGACTTTATTGGATGATTAAATTTGGGTGCTGACCAACCCCAAACAGGCCATAACAGACGGCCCTTGGGGGAGACTTTTGGAAGTGTCATAATACCAGATGGTCTGCATGGGGCCCAGGGAAACACTTTTAAAAAAATATAAAGACAAATTCCCCACCCCTTTAAAAATGCAAACGGTTCCCCAGGTATTTTTCGGTCACACGGGGTGAATTTTTGGCTAAAAAGGTTATGAATCGATTTCAAGTCACTGAAACTTTTCGGATCGTATCGTTTTAAAATAAACCCATATCGTCTTGAATGTTTTTCGCAACCAAGAACGTTTTTTGGGAAGGATTTAAAAAGTGCCAAAATTTAAATAAATAAATACACCATTAAATAATTATTTAAAAAAGGTCTTTAATTAATTAAAATTGGGAATTAAATACATAAAGGGTTTTTAAAAATTTTGTCATTAATTAATTCAAATACCGTTTCCTTTTTTTAGGGTTAAAAAAATTTTATAAAATTTAAATTTCACTATTTAAAATTTAAAATTCAGGGTTTCCGGGTTTTTTGGAGTGTTTCCTGAATTATTTTAAAAACTGTCAAAACTGACCCAAAAAATTTGGGTTTGGCGGAAAACCTAACCCCTGTTGGGTTTTACCCTCTGCATCAAGCCAAGACAAAAAAATTTCAAAAATGGTTTGGGATGGCAGAGCAAACTGAAACCCCTTCCCCAATACACTGGGGTGGCGCTTTTTTCACCTCTTTTTTGGTTTTTTTGGGGGGGGAAAAAGGGGGAAGCATAAACCAGTTTAGTTCGTTAAAATCGGTTTAAGGGGGTTTGTTAGTGGCTTGAGCATCCCAAAAATAGAAGAAAGGGGCTGTTTTTAGCTGATGGGGTTACCATTGGGGCGGGTTACGTTTTTCTGGTTCCCAGGGGGGTTTTAGAAAGGGCCCTCTTTTGCCCCTTTTAAAAAAATTTTGGGAGCCAAAAGGGAAAATAGGGACGAGCGACCAGCACAAGCCCAAAAGTTAGCCGAAAAAGGGGCTAAAAACCCCACATTGTCTGTTTTTTGGGCCCTGCCAAAAATGCGGAAAAAATTCCCCAAGCGTCTTTTTAAAGCTGAATTTCTTACTTCAGGATTGGGAGAAAAAAGGAAAAAAAAAGTAACATTTTCAGGTCAGTGCAAAACCCTAGGCATTTCCCAAAAGAAAAAAAAAGTTTTTTACTGTTTTGGGTTGTTTAAAAATTTTTTGCTTTTTCTTTTTTATAGTGACCAAACTTAATTGGTGTTCATAGGTAAAAAATAAAAAGTTACACGGGTTTTTTTGCTTAATTTAAGGGAGGTGAGTTATGTTTTTTGTTTTTTTTTTTTTTTCCCCCAGGGAAGACCCCCGATCCCAGGGTTTTTAAAAAAAAAAAACTGAGGGAAGTGTTTCCGAAGCTCCAAAAAGGGGGAAAAGGTTTTGAATTTCAAAAAATTTTGTAGGACTACTCGCAGTCGAAATTTTGCTTTGTTTCAGTGCCCCCACCCACTGGTTTACCCCCTTTTTGGCCTTTTCTGAAAGACCCATCGACGATAAAATTTGGACGGTAAAATTTAAATTACGTCCACTTAAAACAGGTTTAAACCCTTAGATTTGTGAAACCCTTTACATTTAAGGGGACTTAGTTTAAAAAAACTTTAATCAAAACAAAATTACTCGGTGATTTTAAATCTTTAAATTTAAAAGCCTTTTTTTGGGTTGTTTTTTTAGGAGAGCCCCAGGGCCTCCCTTTGGCCCAGTCACCCCCTGCATAAACTTGTCGGGAAGGAATTTCCCCTTTTCAGAGAGAAAGCGAAACAGTTGAGTTTCTGGGTATGTACTTTTTAAAAAGCAATGCAAGGGGTTTAGCAAAATTTATTTTTTTTGGGGAATATGTCCCTTATTTGTGCCCCAAAAAATAAGCGAGTAGGACATCTTTAAATTTTGTTTTTAATTTCCCAAGGGGACACCCATGCAGGAATCAAAAAAAAGGAGAAAAAGGGAGGGGGGCCCCCAAAGTGAAGAAAAAATGATGGGGAAAGACAGCCCAAAGGCCCCAGTGGGACAGTGTTCCAGGGGAGGCCGGGAAAAATCAGCTGAGAGTGCAGTAGTCCCGGGGCAGGGGATTGGGGGGTTTAAAACCCGGAGGAGTTTGGGATCGCAAAAAAAAAAAACAGACAGTGGTTTGTTTGTCATCAAAATTTGTGTTGCTTTTAAGATTGTGTGAAAAACAAAAAGTTAAAAAAAAAAAGAAAACCACCTGTGGATAAAATTTAGATAAGATAATACATTTAACAGACAATTAAAAAACATGCAACGGGGTTTTTCTATTTTTCAAAAATTTTTAGTTGTGGGTTGTTTAGTAGGGCTTTTTTTTATGTCAATCAGCGTTTTTGGACAGGTTTGAAGATTTTGGGTCTCACTTTTTTTGTCAGTGAAAAATTAAAAAGGGGGAATTTTCCTCCTGTTCTGAGAGTAAAGAGGATACTGTATATGCGGGGTAAAATCCCAAACCCAAACCAATAGGGTCTCTCTGAAAATAGAAACTTTATTGTTTTTGGGTTTTTTTTTAGAAGGGAAAAAACCCTTTTTAAAAAAACCCAAATCAAGCTCCCAAAAGGGTTTTCAAAGAGAATTCTGCTAAGGGAACATGAAACCCGGGGAAAACCCAAACTTAGAATGAAGATGGTTTGTAAGGGACTCTAAAAGGGACAGGGAACGGGGGGCTTCTCTTTTCTATAAACAGCAGCAAAAATTGGGCATTTCCCCCTTCATTGTACTTGGTTGGAAGAAATTTAAAAACTTTTTATAATAAAAAATTACATCAGTACATTTTATACCACTCAAGTAGCTTATAGGGGAAATTGGGTTAAAGGGGAGAAGGGAAATTTGCACAAAATTATAAATTGAAAAAAAATTTTAATGTATTTATGGAATTTTGTGCACAAATATACTTTTGGGTTTTTGGAAAAAATCAATATTAAGGAGTTTCTAGAATTACACCCAAAGAATTTTTTTTCCCTTTTTCTTGTTTAAAATGTTACCAAATCCATTTCCTTTATTAGGCCGCCATTTTTCCCCCAGGGTTATTATAGTATTTTTTCAGGTGATGTTGCTATCGGAGGGGGAAGTAAAAGCATTGGGTTTTAATTTATTTGACAAAAAAATTTCATACCCAAAAACTCCAGTTGGATTCAGTTTTAAGATTTTGGGAAGTATCTTACAAATTTTTTAAGGAAAATCCATCTAAAAAATTCCCGAATTTTGTCGTAGCGCATGTCTCTCAGTTGCCCGTGGATTTAAAACTTGACAGGGGGCCTTGCTCGGGTCACGAGTAATTTGCAGTGCCAATTTTGAGGGACTTTTGGGATAAAACGAAAAAAGATAGCGTTACATATAAGGAAAAGAAGCAAAAAACATTGGTTTTTTCCCGCTTTTGCGTTTTGCCTTTCTCACACGAAATGAAAACGCGACGAGCACCTTTTTGTGTCGGGGCCCTATCTACACCCCCTCTCTCTATGTGCGCCCCAAAAACACCACACCCGCGTACACGTCTTTTGGTGGGGTTTTTGATAAACCCGGGGGGTTTTAGTGTTGTTTAGGGGGGGGCCGGGGTTGGGCAATGTTTTTGTTTTTTTCAGGTAAGTCTGTTAGGGGGTTTTTAATACGGGGAAATTTGAATTTAAAGGGGGGTTTTGGGGTCCTTCGGTAAGTCATTTGGAGAGGCTAAAATTTTGGTTTTAAAGGGGAAATTTTCACAAGCGGGCCAAATCCCACGGGGCCAAAAGTAACCCCAAATGTATATAGAAAAATTTTTATTTTTACTATCTATCTATCTATCTTTTTTCAAATTTTTAAAATTTTTTATTTCCCCTTTTTTAATTTTAAGGGGGGTTTTTTAAATTTTGTTGTGACTTTTTTCCCCCTTTTCTTTTTATTTCCCCCAGGAGGAATGGGCCAAAACCACTGCTTTTTGAGGGTGAAAAGGGCCCATTTTTTTCCCCAGCAGCATCGAGGCATTTATTGAAAGAAACCTTTTCCGGGGTTTTTGCGGGAAGGATTTTGGGCCCCAACACCTTTCTGCATGAGGGCCCCCCAGTCACGGGACAAAATTTCCTGCTTTTAATTCATGTACTTTTCAAGGGGGACCCTGAAAGGCCCAAATGTTGTTAAAAAAGGGACGTCCTGATCTGCAAAATCGGGAGCATCATAAAAACGGTAGGGAACCTAAAAAAAATTTTTTGCCATGTAAAAAAATTTTGTTTGGCAGATATAATAACTTGTTATGGTCTTAATTCAAAGTTTGGAAATGAAAAATTTTTTAACCGGAACAAAAAGGACACAGTTTAGATATTTCCAGTTTTGGGGAATCTTCCGGAATGACAAAAGTTAAAGTGTCTTTAAAAACATTAACAAAATGTGATTTATTTGCCCTTTTTTTTTTTTCCTTTTACTAAAATAAAAACTGTTCTGCACCTTCAGTGCTAACAGTAAAACATTCATGTTAGTCATTCGTGGCCCTTTAATGAGAAGGAAGTTAAAAAAAAACAGGTTTTTTTTTTCCTTTTTAAAAGGAAAGTAAACTTTTTTTTTTTCCCTTGCGTTCAACACAACAAAAAAAAAACAGGGTTTTTGGACATCAGTCTAAGTTTCTTGATAACATTTTACAGTTCTACATAAGTCAAAGGCATCAGAACAAAAAACTCTGGAGTTGGAAAAATTTGAAAACCTTTTCATCTGAGGGGGCTAAAGGGCCGGGCGAACCTGGGGGGCCCTAAACACAGGCCCGTGAAGGCATGAGTGGGGTTTCCAACGTTTCCCATATTTTTCGGGAAACCGAAGGAGGACAAGCAAAATAAAAGTCTTGTATTTAAAAACATTTTGACATGCCCTTTTACACAAGATTGTTTTTTTTGGCCCCCAAAAGGCAGTGAGAAATGAAATTTTATTTTTTGGGTTTTTTTAAAAAAATCAGCTTTGCATAGTATGCACTGTAGAAAAAACAAGCTCACAGGTTGATTTTAAAACCCGGGAGATTTAAAGAGACAATAATCTATGGGAAATTTTTCATTTAAAAGGGATCTATATACACAACATACATCCCTATATTATTATAAAAATACATACACCCCCATATAAAAAAACAAAACTAAAAAATAATAAACATTAAAAAAAAAAAAATTTTAAATACAAACATAACAATAAATAAATTTTTAATTTTTGATAGATAGATAGATAGATAGATAGAAAATAGATAGATAAAATTAGTAGATAGATAAAATAGAAGAAAAGAAAATAGATAGATAGATAGATAAAAATAGATGATAGTAGATAGATAGATAGTAGATAGATGATAGATGATAAAATAGAAGATAGATAGATAGATAGATAGATAGTAGATAGAAAATTAGATAGATAAAGATAGATAGTAGATAGATAGATAAGATAGAAACCACATGCTCGAACAGAGAGACCTGGTTTTTTTTGGCCCCCATGATATTTTCCCTTTTCTTTTGATTATTTTATACCCTTTACAGCGGGGGGAAAAACCCGGAAGTTGAGAATATTACTGGCAGTTTATTGTTCCACCTTTTTTAAAAACCAGGGGGCAAAAAATCCCCAGGACATTTTCTATCCTAAAGATACAATTTCAGCCTTTCCGGGAAATGTGTGTTTTCTTTCACATTTCTTACACATTCTACTCCCCGAGGCGAGGCTTTCCATAAGCGGGCTTCCTTCCCCTTTTAAAAGGGGGGCAGAGCTCCCAAAATTAAAAAACCCTTTAAAAAAAGGGCCCCTATTATTAAACTACTCACTTGGGGAAAAGCCAACCCCCTCTTGCATTCAGGTGACCCCCCCTTTGCTTGTGCCTTTGTTTCTGGTTTTACTTTTTGTGAAAATTTACTTTCAAACGGTTTTAAAAATTTCCCCTCATTTACAGTGAAAGAGATCTGTTTTTGTACAAAAAAGAAAAAAACACAACATCAAAATAATTTTTTACCTTTAAAATTTTATTTTTCTTTTTCCCAGGTTTTGAGAGCAGCAATCATAAAAAGGAAAACTCATGAATTTAGGGTAAAATTTTCCTTTTAAACTGTTTTTTTGCATGCGCCCCCCTGTGGTCCTCCTTTTTAAACCCCCGAACATCGCTGCAATTTTAACTGCGGGGAACTCCACAAAAAGAAGTTTATGCTCCAGAAAAAGCACTCGGGATGGGCCCAAAAGCCCAAAAGGGCCCCGGGGGTCCCTTTTTTTTGGGTTTTTGTTGGCGGGCCCGAAGTTTCCCCCCTTGGGACCAGAGGGGGAACGGGGACAATTCTTTTTGATTTTTCAATCACTCTGTGGGCGATATCTTCGTGGAAAGTGCGGGAAAAGACTCCAAACAATTTTAATTAATTCCCCCTGCTTTTCTAGCTACAGTTGGGTCAGCAGGTCCGGGTTCTAAACCTCTGGCCTTTAAATTTTTAAAAATTCCCCTAAAAACCCCCCCCTGGAAAGTTTACGGAGGGCCTCCATTGTCTCTATCCGGGGGGTTTGGCCTTTCTCCCACTTTAGACAAAGCAATGGGGTCAGAAAAGATTTGCGTTTTAACCCCCCCCCCACTGGGCTTTGAGGGCAGGAGTTTGAAATTTTTAATTTTAAAATAATTCATGAATCACGCAATGCAGGATCCCTGAAAAGTAAAAAGTTAAAAAAAATGAAAAAAATTTTATAGGGATTTTCATTAAAAATGAATCGGTATTTGAAAATTTTTAATGAAAACATTTTAAATTAAAACATTTATGTATTTTTTCTAATTTTAATTAAATTTAAAAAACACATTTAAGAAATTTTTTAATGGGTTTTAATTTTTTTTTAAAATTTTAATTTTTGGCCCCTTTAAAACCCCCTTTTTTTCCTCCTCCAAGAAATCCGGGGGATACAATCAAAAATCGTTGTTTTTAAAAGATTCGTTTACACCCCTATATTTTTTTCCATTTTATTTACTCTCTCTCTCTCCCCCCCCCACACACACCCAACTCCCCCCCCCCCCCCCCCCAACACACCCCCCCCCCCCCAAACACACATAAAAAAAAAAAAACCCCCCCCCCCCCCAACACCCCCCCCCCAAAACCCCCAACTGTGCAAATAAAAAAAAAAAAAAAAAAATTAAAAAATCTTTCCCCCCCCCCCCCCCCCCCCCCCCCCCTAAAAACCCCCCTTTAATTGAAATTAAAAACCAAGGGGTTTCGGGGACTTTATCTCCCTCCCCGGGCCCTCTCCATTATTTTTCGGGTTTCTGTTGCTGGGGGCCCCTTGTTAAAAATTTTCTGTTTTCTGTCCCTCCCTTGGGTTTTCTTTTCTTTTGCTTTTCTTCTGTCCCCCCCTTTTTTGGGGGCTGTCTCTCTTGTCTCCCCCTTTTTGTGCTGGCTCTTTGGGTTTTCCTCTTTTGGGTTTTGGGGCTTCTTTTTCTCCCCCTTCTGTTGCTTTTTCTCTTTGGGCTCCCCCTTTTGTTAGGTCCCTTGTCTCCCTTTCTGTTGCTGTTCTTTTTCTCCCCCCTTCTGTTTCGGCTCACTTGGGCTCCCCTTTCTGTTTATGGGCTCTCGGGGCTCCCCTCTTTGTTGCGTTTTTCTTTTCTCCCCTCTTCGTTGTTGTCTCCGTCTCCCCTCTTTGTTGCTGTTTTCTCTTGTCTCCCTCTTTGTTGCTGCTCTTTGTTCTGCCCCTTTTTTGTTGCTGTCCCTTTCTCCCCTTTTTTGTTTTTTGTGTTCTTTTGGTTGTGTGGGCCTTGTCGTTTGTCTTTGGGGGTTGGTTGGTTGACTGATGGGTTGTCTGTTTTTTAGTTTTTTGTTTTGTTTGTTTTTTTGTTGGGTTTTTTTCTCCCCCTTGTCCCGTGTCTTTTGTTTCCCCTCGCCTCTCTGTTTTTTTCTTTCTTCTGTGTTTTTTTTTGTTTCTTCTTTTTTTTTGTTTTTTTTTTTTTTTTCTTTCTCTTTCTTTTTTTTTCTTCTTTTTCTTTTTTTTCTCTTTCTTTTTCTCTTCTCTTTTATCTTTTCTTCTTCTTTTATTATTTTCTTTATTTTGTGTTGTGTGAGTATTATATCTTTTTTTTTTTGTTTATTCTCTATTTTTTTTTTTTTTTTTTCTTTCTTCTTTTCTTTCTTTTTCGTTTATTTTTTTTTTTTTTTTTTTTTATTTTTTTTTTTTTTTTTTTTTTTGTCCCCATCTTTTTGTTGCGGTCTCTTTGGGCTCCGCTCTTCTTGCTTTTTCTCTTGGGCGCCCCCTTTGTTTCGCTCTCTTGTCTCCCCCTTTTGTTGGGTGTTTTCCTTTTTTGCCCCTTTGTTGGTTTTCTTTGTCTGCCCCTTCTTTTTGCGTTCTCTTGTCTTCCCTTTTTGTTGCTGTTTTTTATCGTCTGCCTCTTTGGTTTCTGTTTCCTTTTTCCCCTCTTTGGGGTTTTTTTTCTTGTCCCCCTCTTTTGTTGGGGTCTTTATTGTCGCCCTCTTTTGTTTTTGTCTCTTTTGTCTCCCCTCTTTTTGTTGCTGTCTCTATTGTTGCCCTTTTTCTGTTTTCCCGTCTCTCTTGTTTCCCCCCTTCGGTTTCGTCTTTTGTCTGCCTTTTTCTGTTTCTTCCTTCTTTTTCCTTCCCTCTTTGTTGGTCTTTTTGTCCCCCTCTTCTGTTTTGTCTTTCCCCTTTTTCTCCCCCCTTCGTTTCTGTCTCTATTGTTGAAACCCCCTTTTGTTGTTGTCTCCTTGTCTCCCCCCTTTTTTTTTGCTGTCTCTCTTTGTCTCCCCCCCCCTGTTGTGTTTCCGTCTCCCCCCTTTTTGTTAATGTCTCTCTTGTCTGCCCTTTTCTGTTACTGTCTCTTTTCTCCCTTTTTGTTTTTTGGGCTCCTGGCTCCCCTTTCTGTTGCCCGTCTCTTTTTTGTCTGCCCTCTTTGGGTTTTTTCTTTTCTTGTCTCCCCCCTTTTTGTTGCTTTTCTCTCTTTTCTGACTTTTTCTGGTTTCGTCTTTTTTGTCTCCCCTACTTTTTGTTCTGTCTCTCTTGTCTCCCTTTCTGTTGCCGTTCTCTTTTCTTCCCCCCTTCCCGTTCTGGGCTCCTTTTCTGCCCTTTTCTGTTGCTGTCTCCTTGTCTCCCCCTTCTGTTGCTGTCTTCTTTTCTCCCCCCTTAGTTGCTGTCTCTCTTGTCTCCCCTTTCTGTTGCTGCCCCCTCTTGTCGGGCCCTTTTTTTTTTTGGGTCTGTTCTTTTCTGTTGCTGTCTCTTGTTCTTGTCTGGTGGGCTCTCTCCCTCAAAATTCCCATCTCGTTTTCTGTCTCCGGGTCTTGTCTGGGGGTCTTTTCCATCAATTTCTCTGGGGGTTTTATTGATGTCTTCATCTTTTGGTGTCTCTCCCATCAACAGGGAAAAATTTTGGGGGGGTTAGGCCCACTCCCCAAAACAGCATTTTAAAAAATGAAAACACGACTACAAACCCCCATTTTAAAAACAGTTGGAAAACAGTTAAACCCCTCAAAAAAAAAATTTCCATCAAAACCAAAAAAAAACGGAAAGCTGGGGGTGAAAATCATTTAGATTTTTACAACTGCCCTTTGCTTTTGCATTACCATACAGCTGTTTAAGGCATACAAAGGCAAAAAGTGCGTATCAGCATTTAAGGGGGAAAAGGGTTTAGATAAAGGGGCATGGTTTTATAGCATGGACAAAAAACAAAAAACTTTTTAAAACAAATTTTTTTCAGATTATGTTTTCGTAGACTGCTCTTTTCCCTTTTTAGGGGGCAGTAGTTCATGGTTCCCTTTCCCTTTGTCTGCCTCCCGCCCCCTATCGCCCAGACCCCCCAAAAGTGATACGCACTCGCCTTTTTATGACGAAAAAAAAGCTTTTTTATGGCATGCAAAAACAAAGGCAGAGTTTTTACGTTTTGGTTTTTTTTTTTGAGGGAAAAAGGGGAGGTTGTAAATATATTAAAAATGTAATTTTAAAAGGGGTTTTGGAGTGTTTTTTAAAGTTTTAAGGGTTTTATTTGGGGAGGCCAAAACCCCCACCAATATTTATGGATGGGAGAGGAGAAACCCGAAATAATAGAGAAGAACGAAGAAAGGGGGATAAAATAAAATAAATAAAAGGGGATTTTGGGAGAGCTTTCCCGAGCGATTTTAAGGGGAATTTGGGTTTTAAAGGGCCTTTTCCCAAGGGGGAATGACAATTTTTTACTAGGGCTGGGGATTAGAACCCAGGGACCTTGTTTTTGGGTTTAAAAAAGGGGAAAAAAAAGTTTTAAAAAACCCCTAGCTAAAAATTTCCCCTCCCCAAGGGAAAAGACCCAGCAAGACCAAACCCCCAGGAACAAAAATGGATTTATTGGGGAAAGGGGACCCCCCGACAAAGACCCCCCAGAGACACCAAAAGAAGAAACTAGGATTGAAAGGAGAGGGGGAACACCAACCCCAAAACAAAAAGGACATCCGGGAAAAATCGGAATGATGGAAAAAAGAGACACCCAGGGGCCAAAACCCAGGGGAAAAGACCGAACCCCGAAAATGGGGAAACAACTTAAAACCCAACCAACACCTTCCCCCTTAGAAAAAAACTACCCGAAACAGTTTTTGAAGTTTATTTTTATTTTAAACGGGCCCCCCGGGCCCCCTCCCTTTCCGGCCCAAAAACCCCCCAAAATCCCGGGGGGGGACCAAATTTGGCCCCCCCCATGGGGCTTCCCGGTCAGAAAACCCGGGGTCTCTAAGGGACAGCAGAATGCGATGCAGGGCCTAAACCACTAGATGACACAGAGAAAGTGATAGAGAGACAGAGGAGGGGAAACACACAGTGACTATCAATAAAAGTGAATTTGGGATTCTAATTATGCACTGTGTGTGGGTGTGAGAGAGGAGAGTGAGAGAGAAGAGAGAGAGAGAGAGAGGAGAGAAGGAGAGAGAGAGGGGAGAGAGAGAGAGAAGAGAAGAAGAGAGAGAGAGAGAGAGAGAAAAGAGGAGGGAGAGAGAGAGAGAGAGAGGGAGGTGTGTGTTTAGGTTGGGGATTATTAACAGTTTGGCCATGGACGGTCAGAGCTATATTTGGGGAAATTATGAGGGTTTTTGGCAATACACTAGTGTGTTTATGGATTTGTGTTGAAATTTCCCTTCCGGACCTCCTACGGCTGTGGGCTAAGCCAACGATTCTTCAAATCCTAGGGTAGAGAGGAGGCTACCCGGGGGGGAGGAGCGACCCTGGGGAGAGGAGCGTTCCCCTGGGGAGAGAGGAGTGTACCCCTGGGGAGAGAGGAGCGATACCCCGGAGAGAGAGGAGGTTACCCCCGGGGGGAGAGGACTGTTTCCCTGGGGGAGAGGAGGGTTCCCCTGGGGAGAGGGAGCGTTACCCCGGGGGGAGAGGAGCGTACCATGGGGAGAGAGGAGCAGATACCCCCGGGGAAAAAGGAGCTTACCGGGGAGAGAGGGGTATACCCTTGGGGGAGAGGGGATACCCCTGGGGAGAGGGAGCTGCTACCCCCGGGGAGAGGGACACTACCCTTGGGGGGAAGGAGCGATACCCCTGGGGAGAGAGGAGCTGCTACCCCTGGGGAGAGAGGAGCGCTACCCTGGGAGGAAAGGGGCTGTACGCCGGGGAGAGAGGGCTGTTACCCCCGGGGGGAAGAGGGGTGTACCCTGGGGGGAGAGGAGTGTTCGCCGGGGAAGAGGGGCTGCTCCCTGGGGAGAGAGGAGGGCCCCG
>JAGTTL010001669.1:0-12719 GCA_036851935.1 Coregonus suidteri | reverse complement strand
GCCCTCCTTTACTTCTCCCCTTTTGGGGCACTTCTCTACCTTCCCCCTGTTCCCTCTCTCTCCACCTTCTCCCTGTTCCCTCTCTCTCCACATTCTCCCTGTTCCCTCTCTCTCCACCTTCTCCCTGTTCCCTCTCTCTCCCCCTTTCTCCCGTTCCCTCCCTCCTCTACATCTCTTTCACCTATAGTTCACGGGCCTCAGGTTGCGTTGGTGACTTCCACTGATGTGGAAAGGTGACATTCAGGTGTCTCTGGTGGGTCGCACCAACGTAAATCAATCAGTTTTGGTAAAAGCGGTCCAGAATAAATGGCGGTCAACAAAGCCCTGGCTTCCTCTTTGCTCCAATAATCCTGTTACCACACTGCTTGGCTTCTTCCCTTCCCACCCCACAGGGGCTCCGACGTAGGACACCACTAATGTACCCCGGGGAAGGTCACTGAGTATTCCGACTGGAGCGTAATCATGTGTACATTTTGAGGCATTCACAGTTTGAGACAGGGCTTTTATTGTGTCTGTCAGCTGCTGATAGAGAAATGTTTCAGAGGTCATTGGTGATGGTGAAGTGTTGGTGAATTATGATGCATGAGAGTCTATACGGCGCTCCATTTGGTGACATGATCCAGTTGCTTTCCTTTTTAGCTTGTCTCATACCCTTAGCTAACGTTAACCATCATGAGCTAGAACAGTCAACGCTACTCTGGACCAGTGATCAAAGAATATGATGTACATTAAACATTCTGACTTTCCGATTACGTTGAATGGGATGTTGATTTTCTGTTGGGGTAATGGACATGTCATCCTGTCACATAGTCTGTGGCCCAAGAAGGTGTCTCCACCCTGGTCCTACCCCATCAAGGAGACCCCACCCTGGTCCTACCTCATCAAGGAGACTCCACCCTGGTCCTACCTCATCAAGGTGTCTCCACCCTGGTCCTGTCTCATCAAGGTGTCTCCACCCTGGTCCTATCTCATCAAGGTGTCTCCACCCTGGTCCTACCTCATCAATGAGTCTCCACCCTGGTCCTGTCTCATCAAAGAATTGAGAACACATGGATTACCACTGAAATCACTGCTACTCCTACTGCTCTCTCCTCGTCTGACCATGTGTTCTCGCATACCCCGAGAGCATCTGGTCATTATTGATTCAAGCTTGGTCAAGTTTGGTTGTTGATCATCGCAAGAAAGTATTTTGTTGTGATAGTGTTGTGTTTTTCTCTAGCAGGAGGTAACTTGGGGGCCCTCTCATATGGTGTTGAGTAAAGCTTAAACCATGTATTTAGATCGTAGGTAGGTAGTTTATTTAGTAGTTTTTGTAGGGTTTCCGCAGGCAATTATTGTAGGTAGGTATTGTTTACGTATTGTTTAAGTATTGTTACGGCGGAGCCCGGCGAAGCACGAGGCTAGCTAGCTAGCGGGTAGCTACTGGTAACGTTTATTGGAGTAATTATCCTGTTTAGTTCAATGGTGGAGAGGTGTTTCCATGTTAATGTGCTGGCTAATGTGCTAGCTAGCTAGCCAACATTTTAATTTTTTTGCTGCTTATGAAGAGGAACTTGACACGGACATGATGATTCTGTTTTGTGTGTTAACACACTCCTTGGTATGCTAGCTAGCTATCGAGGTAGCTACTGGTACCGTTTTATGGTAATTATCTGTGTTTAGTGCAACGGTGGAGAGTTGTTTCCAATGTTAATGTGCTAGCTAACCAACGACTAATTTTTTGCTGTGCGTTACGAAAGAAAAACTAGACACGGACATGAATTATCTGTTTAGTGTGTTAACACACTCTTTGGTGTTTGTTGTAACACAAGTATTGGTGCTAAAACTGTGTGTTATTGGATGCTAGCATGCTAGTTAGCTATGGCGTCATAGCTAGGCATCGTGGGCTGTTTTGTGGTTAGTTACTGTGGGTTGGCATTGTTGTTCGGCGGTGCCGGGGGTAGCCACGAAGCTAGCTAGCTAGCTAGCCGTCTTCAAACAAGGTCAACGACAGTGGCCATTTTCTAGCTAGCCAACAGACACGGACACGAATTCTCTGCTTAAGTGTGTTAACACACTATGGTGGTTTGTTTGTGACCAAGTGTTGGCGCTAAACTGTGTGTTTTTGGATGCAAGGGTTGGTGCTAAACTGTGTGTTTTTGGATGCTAGCATGCTAGTTTTAGACTATGGTTGTCATAGTTTTAGCTAGCTGAATAAAGAGTGGGTTGAGTCTATTCCTTTAACATTGACCCGATGTGGTTCACAACAATTCTGATTTCTAAAGGTGGAAGGATTGGTTAGAGTTTTTGTTCGGGGTGGTTCATTGAAACAATTATGTTGTTAGAAGTAGAGTTTTTGTGTGAGGAGTCCCTGCTCTCTACTGTCCCCATATGTTTAGTTCATTTCATTCCGATCTCCTCTGCATTATTGTAGCCATTTGCTACAGCCTGTCAACTATGCCTCTGCCATTATCCCATTGTTGTCTCTCCTCTCTGCACAGGCTACACAACGCCCCACACCGCGTGGCTGCTGCCTCTCTAACCTAACCTGGTGGTCCCTGCACGCACCCCCCACCTGGAGTTCCAGGTCTCGGGCAGCCTCTGGAAACTGCCGTTTCTGCTGCCAAAACAAGCTGACTTCATCCCTGCCTATGCTAATCTCCAGTCCCTCGACTTCCTGGACGCTGACGGAAACATGGATTACCACCTAAAACACTGCTACTCCTACTGCTCTTCTCCTCGTCTGAACCCATGTGTTTCTCGCATACCCCGAGAGCATCTGGTCAGAGGGGTGTGGCACAGTAATCCATCATCTCTCCCAAAGTGGGGACATTACTCAATTTTCCCCTAACCCATCTGTCTATCTCCTCATTTGATTCCATGCTGTCACAGTCACTAGCCCATTAAAGCTAATATCCTTGTCATCTATCGCCCTCCAGGTTCCCTTGGAGAGTTCATCAATGAAGCTTGACGCCTTGATAAGTTCCTTTCTGAGGATGGCTCACCCCTCACAGTTTTGGGGGATTTCAACCTCCTATGTCCCACATTTGACTCATTTCTCTCTGCTCCTTCTTTCCACTTCTCTCCTCTTTTGGACCTCACCCTCTCACCGTCCCCCCTACTCACCAAGGCAAAGGCAATATACGCTGACCTCATATCTTTACTAGATGCTGCTCCTCTACGTATCTCACTGCAAACTCCCTCTCCATGTCTCCGACGCACTACTTTGTTTCCTTTTTCTCTCTCGCTCTCCTCCCACACTACTATCACTCTGCCCCTACACAGATGGTAATGCGCCGCCGCACAACCTTCGCTCTCTCTCTTCCCACTACTCTCTCCTCTTCCATCCTATCATCTCTTTCCCTCTGCTCAATCCTTCTCTCCCAATCTCCAATTCTCACCTGATTCTGCCTCCTCAACCCTCTCTCTCCTCCCTTTCTGCATCCTTTGGACTCTCTGTGTCCCCTATCCTCCCGGCCCGGCCGCTCGGTCCCTCCCCGTCCAGCTCCGTGGCTTGATGACTCAATTGCGAGCTTCACAGAACAGAGCTCCGGGCAGCGTGAGCGGAAAATGGAAGAAAACTAAACTCCCTGCCGACCTGGCATCTTTTTCACACCCCATCCTCTCTACATTTTCTTCATCTGTTTTCTGCTGCTAAGGCACCACTTTTCTACCACTCTAAATTCCAAGAATCTGCCCTCTAACCCTAGGAAGCTCTTTGCCACATTTTCCTCCCTCCTGAATCCTACCCCCCCCCGCCCCCCCCCCTATCCTCTCTCCTCTGTGGATGACTTAGTCAACACTTTGAAAAGAAGGTTTGAACATGCGATCCTCTGTTGTTAAGTCTAATGACACTGCTGGTCTACTCACACTGCCCAACCCAATGCTTTGAACTTCTTTCTCCCCTCTCTCTCCAGTTAAAATCCTGCGGCTTGTGACTGCAGTGCCGCCCAACAACCTGCCCGCTTGATCCACATCCCCTCCTCTCTTTCTCCAGAACATCTCCGTGACCTTCATCCCCTACCTCACCTCGCTGATTCAACTCATCCTGACCGGGGATGAGAACATTGTCCCTTTCCGTCTTCAAGAGAGCGAGAGTTGCTCCCACTTCTCAAGAAACCAACACTCGATCCCCACTGATGTCAACAACTACAGACCAGTATCCTTCTTCTTTTCTTTCCAAAAAACTCACTTGAGCGTGCCGTCTTTAGCCAACTCTCTTGCTATCTCTCTCGAAATGACCTTCTTGATCCCAGACCAGTCAGGTTTCAGGGATAGCTGGTCATTCATCTGAAGACTGCTCTTCTCTGTTGTCACGAGGAGGCTCTCCGCACTGCTAAAGCTTAATCTCTCTCTGACTGCTGCTCTTCCTTGTCCTTCCTAGACCTGTCTGCTGCCTTTGATAACTGTGAACCAATCAATCCTCCTCTCCACCCTCTCCGAGCTGGGCATCTCCGGCGCGGCTCACTCCTGGATTGCAGTCCTACCTGACCGGTCCGCTTCCTACCAAGTGGCGTGGCGAGAAGTCTGTCTCCGCACCACGTGCTCTCACCACTGGGTCCCCCAGGCTCTCAGTTCTAGGCCCTCTCCTTTTCTCCCTATACACCAAGTCACTTGGCTCTGTCATTCCTCACATGGCCTCTCCTATCATTGCTACGCTGACGATACACAAACTAATCTTCTCCTTTCCCCCTTCTGATAACCAGGTGGCGAATCGCATCTCTGCATGTCTGGCATACATCATAAGGATGGATGACGGATCACCACCTCAAGCTGAACCCTGGCAAGACGGAGCTGCTCTTCCTCCCGGGGGAAGGACTGCCCGTTCCATGATCTCGGACGCCATCACGGTTGACAACTCCGCTGTGTCCTTCCTCCCAGAGTGCGAAGAGCCTAGCGTGACCCTGGACAACACCCTGTCGTTCTCCGCACAACATCGAGGCGGTGACCCGCTCCTGCAGGTTCATGCTCTAACAACATTCGTGAGAGAGTACGACCCTGCCTTACACAGTGAAGCGGCACAGGTCCTAATCCAGGCACTTGTCATCTCCCGTCCTGGACCTTACTGCAAACTCGCTGTTGGCTGGCCTCCCTGCCTGTGCAATTAAAACCCTACAACTCATCCAGAATGCCGCAGCCCGTCTGGTGTTCAACACGTCCCAAGTTCTCTCATACTTCGTCACCACCCTCCTTCCGCACACTCCACTGGGCTTCCAGTTGAAGCTCGCATCTGCTACAAGGACATGGTGCTTGCCTATGAGCAGTGAGGGGAACGGCACCATCTGTACCTTCGGGCTCTGATCAGTCCCTACACCCAATACGAGGGCATTGCGTTCTCCACCTCTGGCCTGCTGGCTCCCCTTCCTCTGCGGAGCAGTTCATTAGTTCCCGCTCATAGCCAGTCCCTAAAACTGTTCGCGTGCTCTGGCACCCAATGGTGGACAAGCTCCCTCCGACGCCAGCGACAGCAGAGTCACTCACCACCTTCCGGAGACATTTTGAAACCCCACCTCTTTAAGGAATACCTGGGATATGGATAAAGTAATCCTTACCAACCCCCCCCCCACCAAAATTGTAAAGTGGTTATCCCACTGGTCTATATAGGGTGACCGCACCAATTGGGTGAGTCGCTCTGCTGGCTAAGAGCGTCTGCTAAATGACGTAAATGTGCCCTTGAAGCAAGGCACTTAACCCTAATTGCTCCTGTAAGTCGCTCTGGAAAGAGCGTCTGTCTGCTAATTGACTAAAATGTAAACTGTACATGTAAATGTAAATCAAGGAGTCTCCATTCTGGTCCTACCTCATCAAGGAGTCTCCACCCTGGTCCTACCTCATCAAGGAGTCTCCACCCTGGTCCTGTCTCATCAAGGAGTCTCCATTCTGGTCCTACCTCATCAAGGAGTCTCCACCCTGGTCCTACCTCATCAAGGAGTCTCCACCCTGGTCCTATTTCATCAATGAGTCTCCATCCTGGTCCTGTCTCATCAAGGAGACTCCATACTGGTCCTATCTGGTTTGGAACCACTGAAGCCACACATCTGATATAGGCATGCCATGTTAACAAACAAAGAAAATAGGGTCCAGGGCTGTGTGTGTGTGTGTGTGTGTGTGTGTGTGTGTGTGTGTGTGTGTAGGTGTGTGTTGTGTCGTGTTTGTGTGTGTGTGGTGGTGTGTGTGTGTGTGTGTGTGTGTGTCTTATGTGTTTGTTGTGTGTGTGCATGCATGTGAAAACGTTTGTGTGTGTAAAATAGCCCCAAAATACAGGGAATTCAATTGAGCCCCCCATCCTTAACTTTGACCACAACATAATTCACGCTGATTCGAGACCCCCATCCTCCCACTAAATTAAAAGTAAACAAACTAATCAAATAAGCTATTTTATCCTCGATTTAACTTTTGAATGACATTTGAATAGACTTTCTCTGACAATTTGGAGGCTAGAGAGCTTCAAGACATACTGTTTATTTATATTTGTCGCCATGGGACCAAAATCAGGGCCAGTTCGTGTTTCTCTTTGAGGTTCATTGAAAAGTGTGAATCTCATCTCTACTGTACTCCCCGTCTCTCACGTTCTATTTCATACAATCATTAAGTGAAAAATGCTCTGTTTGCATTGTTTGGAAATAAGGAATGAGTATGAACAGGTGGTCTGAGTATGTATAAATGTACTTGGGCAGATAAAGGTGATTCTGATTCTGATTCTGAACACACAGTGGTGTTGCTATTATATTTCTGAACTTTCTGTTCAGGTCACTGTTCAATGGCTTCCATGCATACTAATGTGACAGGGTAGAACCGTTGAAGTATTGCGAACACACCATCATGCCTTTGCCAGCCGCAGGTGTGTCTAATTGATAATTAAGGGCATGGCCGTCTGTATAAAAGATGTGTGTTTTCTGTCGTTCAGAGGATCCCCTTTGCCATGTTGAGGTTGGCGTGCCTTGGGAGGACTGGAGCAGTGATGGTGGTTTTAACAAAGTAAATATAGTGTTTTAAGCATACTATCCTCAGTCCTCCTAGACCCGCTGTACTTCTCCCTGGACATGCCCTCCTTCTCCATGGACAACTCCCATGAGTGTACAAAGCCTGTCATCAAGGCAAAGAGTGGCTACTTTGAAGAATCTCAAATATAAAATATATTTTGATTTGTTTAAACAATTCTTTGGTTACTATATGATTCCATATGTGTTGTTTCATAGTTTTGATGTCTTCACTGTTATTATACAATGTAGAAAATAGTAAAAATAAAGAAAAACCCTTGAATGAGTGGGTGTGACCAAACTTTTGACTGGTACTGTATGTAGATGACTGCATTGGTGAACTATGAAAAGCAGAAAATAAATTATTGTTGCATTGCTGAAATGGTTGTCTTATTCCAATGCTTCACTCCTTGATTTAAATAACTAACTATGTGTTAGTTTAGTCTCGAGGACCTCACCTTGTGTATAAAAAAGTTGGCGTATTATCGGCTAAAAGGTATTGATATTTATTGGTTAAATCCCCCACGTTTGACACTAAAGGCGTCTGCATGCTTCCCAGCTGAAACAGTTTGGAGTTCATGCATATACCATGACAACATTTTGTGACGTTTTTGTTAGTTTCGGAAGGGTTTTTTCGGCTGTTTGGGCACACAAAATGTTTTCTCAAAGTCAGCCGAAGTTCGGGAGCCAAAGTCTATGTCCCTTCGTGAGTGAGTGGTCAACAGTAGAGATGCTTCATAAAAATGCTCTGTTTTTTCAACGAGAGACGCTCATTTTCATGTCATATGTTTTCATTGATAAATACTGCACCAAACATCTTACTTAGATGTAAAATTGCGCCGACTAGATCTCCTTGAAAAAACGTCTAAATTATTTCAGTATTATCTCAGTTATCTTAGATTGAATTCGGACCTATTCTGAGTAAGTGTACACTGGCTACGTCATCTCAAAATGGACAAACAGTACTTTTTGAGCTTTTTTTCTCCCTCGTTTTTCAAGCAAAGGACTTTTTAAGAGGAGTTTGCGAGCATACTCGTTCGGTTCTCCCTAGCCGACCTTGCCTAGCCGCAGCCCGAACTGAAGCATGCTGATGCCTTTTAGCACATCCGCTAAAGGTCACTCAACAATGGACGTGAAACACTCCATGGGTGTCCGAACTCTGTTTATCGATCTTATTTCAACATCACTCCTCTAAGGACCCTCCACGGTCCGTCCAGACTGACAGATTTGTCAAGCTGACATCATAGATAATGCTCACGAGCCAAGAAAGATGCAATTACATGTTCTATTGTCATGTAAAAAAAAAAGTGATACTGAACCATTCTATTCACGGACGTCTCATTCTCCAAGGTCAAGGATGATTCAATTCAGGAAGCCACATGTTGTCCTGCATCGTCCATCTGGGCGGTCAGCACCCGAATGTGGATAATCATAATCCAGGACTATTTATTCCCTGTCAGGATAAAAACCATAAAATAATAAACATTTCATTTATTGATCCCCGGATAACAAATTAGATGTGTCGTTCCAGGACCATAAAGAAGCCATACAAAACACAAGGTGGGGTTACCATAAGAGCAATGGCAAATAGATAAGCCTATGTACATATTGTATACCCATGTACTGCGCACAGATATAATAGATGGATTCTATCCAATGAATGAGCACTACCAATGATTGCATTTTGATGAATGACTGCTTTTCTCTGTTTTTCTATGCATTATTACATGTACTGACAGTATCCAGTGAGCAGGGTTAAAAATGTCTATCCCTTGAAATAAGGTGAATTCAGTTATTCCTCAGAAAGTAGAGTTTCTCAAATGTTTTTTTTGTAAAGGGACGGTGCCCCTGTGAAGGGACAACCTAGCAGCATCGGTGGACTTCCTCCCTGTGAGGTCTGACTTCCTGTGATGACGCCTGTGGTTTAGGACACCCAGAAATAGGGGTTGGTGTGAATTGTATTATCCGGACCATGGTTTTCACATTGCTCTGACTCTCCTCAAGGAATGGCAACCCTGTAAAAGAAGCTGGATGGTAATATTTTCAAGTGTCTCACCATTATCATTGTACAATGTATAAGGGGACACTGGCCTTCTTTGCTTTATTTATGGTTCGGACATCTGTAAGACAATGGACATAGTTTAATAGTGACAGGTAATCAATAGTTGATTGATGATTGATGCCAGACTCTCAGTTCAACTTTTTAAACATTGTTTAACATTGTAACTGTGGCCTGGCTGGTCTAAGCAAATAATTTGATCAGCCTCACAGCACGTCTAAAGGTATCGGCATAGGTTCAATCCCACCTACTGCCCTTTGACACAACCTCTATCTTTCCCACTTGTCATCCTCTCATTATCTGTTCAATAAAGTTTTTTTTTTTTTTTACAGAAATGGTGACTTATTTGGAAATGTTGTATTGGCTTAGGGTACATCTTTAGTACAAATTTGTAAGATAATTGAGATATATATTTGGGTGATTCCAACCCACCACTATATTTTATTTGTAATTTATTTTACATACTCAAGATAGCAATGAGTAGTGTAAATAAAGGTTTACAAATTGCTTCTGTTTTATATAGCTAAATGTTAATTTTAATCAGTAGTGAAAATCTGACTATGCAGACATTACAAATAAACATGTTCTTACTATTATTCTGTCGACATTATATCAGCAACACAGATTGTTTAATGTTGTAATTGGTACTTGTAATGAACATAGGCTACTACAATCTGCTACATCAACATAGTTGAATACTCTAGCTACATAAATAATTTGGTTTCTGCTTTGTTTGAATCAGATGTTCGGGTCCTGCACTCTGTCTCACTATCCTGATGTGAACATGACCTCGTACATTCTAAGTTTAGACCTAAAATGGCTAACCAAGGGTAGATAGAGTTTATCCAAGCTAATGTACTTTTGCATTGTCAGTTCAAATATGAAAATATCCAATTGATGGCCTTTATGCAATGTTTTAGTTTTCAGTGAACTAAAGGGCTTGATTTCAATCTGTAGCGCTGAAAGACCTGCACTGCAGCGCATAGAGATAATGTACAGGCCAATGTTCCCTCCTGCTTTCATGGAGACCCCTGCATTCGTGTTACTGCTGTATTAGTGTAGGCTCAATCGGAAATGACCTTTCATTTCCAGTATCGCTTCAGATAAGTATCAAGCCCTTATACATTTCCCGATATACGGTTTCTAATATCTCCATGTGCTCTAATTTTGACAAAATCGAATAATGACAATGTCAAATCTTAGCACAAAATATATAAGCTTTGTTGCATAGCCGGTATTTTGGGTGCAATACCTTGTGATGTAGGAAAAAATACATAGGGTTTAATGTATTTATACGTTGTAGGTATGGGCAAGGGCTGATAAAAAATCATCAGAAACATGGCCTGATAAATGTCTATTTTATTTAGTTTTGATATGTACTTATATTATGTCTTGCATTGTTATAAACTCTCGTTGTTTATGTGAGGGTACGATTATTACTGACACCACAACATCCAGCGCATCACTCCCTCCTTATACTTGAAAGCTAACTCATGCATTATGCAAATTTGTATCAGTTCTTTCGCCATGATTTTCAAACAAGTTTCGGATGTGTGTCCATCTTGTTGGATCCCTTTATCAAGATTTTCTGATATTGTCTAAAATAACTTTTTATGTCGACTATACCATCATGAATGTAGTCATCAGTAAGCTTTACAAAGGTAGAAAGCTTTGATAACGGCTTGAAAGAGGGAATCCCAGTTCCTTAGGTAACACGACCCCTGCTGCGTCTGCATTTTTACGTGGTATTTGTCATTTATTCAAATTAGAAGCCATTGATTGAAGTCTCCCCATGAGAGTCATTTCACCTGGTTTCGATTGGGTATAAGATTAAAAGGACAGGGATGAAAACAGACAGATTCTGTGTATAGCCCATGACGGTGCGAGTTTAGGTGCACTGAGAAGGGTACAGCAGTGAGAACATTTATAATGACGACAGAATAAACATGGCCGTAAATGAAAGACCATCTCATGCTGAGACCTGAAGATGATGTGTTATGATCAAGCAGCCTATCAGTATCTTCTTCTCAAGCCTGAAGGATTATCTGTGAGCGATGATAATGATTATATCTGTATTTCTTATCTGCAACTTAGGATATTCCAAGACCAACTGCTGTATTGTAATGGATGTGTGGTGTCTGAAGGGTGTGTCTATGTCCGATTTGTGTGTAGCATACATGATGGGAATGTAGAAATACATGGTCTGGAGTCATCGGAAGTCTCCTGTGTGGACGGTTCTGTTACCATAAAGTGCTCTGACGGGTGAGGACAGGTTTCCTATATTCCTGTAAGGAACGTGTGACTTTTGGTGGAGCTGGAGCGAGTCACACAGCGGGGACACTGTGAATGTGTGGGCTCCTCCCTGGGCTGAGGTGCGACAAGGTTGCCTATGTGGGCCAAAGGTCTCTGTGGACACGATGATAGAGGGGGTGGAGGCGAACCATTTCACCATGAGATCGCGGGACGCCTGCCTGCAGATGATTTAATGACTAAGGTGACAGCTACTACTTGAAGGGTTATTGAGATCAACTCACCTAGTCCCAACACATGCCACACTGTGCATTTGCAGTAGGACAGGACAGAGACAGTACCTCATGAGCGGCTTGTTTTAACAGGGTACACTCAAAGGGTTCAGTTGGCCTGTCCGCCATAGGGGAGAAGAACCTTTTTTTGTTTCCACCCCCCCCCCTGGTAAGAACCTTTTGGGTTCATATAGAACCACTGTGTCGTGGACAAGGGGTTTACATTGTAAAACCACCAATTGTTCTAGCCTGGAACCAAAAGGGGTTCTTCACAAAGGGTACAATTTCTCCATATGGACAGCTGAAGAACCGTTTTGGTTCTAAGATATGCAACCTTTTTGAGTGTATACCCAACTCCCCAGATTGGGAGCCAAGTCATTGCTCATACTCTCCTGAGTAATAGTCCCGGTACCCTTCATGAATAAGATTACATTTATCATTTTGATAATTTAAAGTGTCATTGGTTCACCCACATAATCCATGCACATTCTTACAATATACTGTATATTGTTTTAATTATGAGTTTTAGATGGACTTATTTTCATTGCTTAGAGTTTACAATGATGATAGAAAAACAAGTGCAATTCCTACAGTTATTTACCTGATGTCGTTATACTACCATCACCAATAACAGAAAAAATGTAACTCTATTTGGAAAGAGACGTTTTAAATTGTCCCTGCTAATTTGACATTGTACAGAGGATAATTATTGCGAACAGCCAATAAATTGGCTGAGATTTGCTTGCTAAAGATTATGTTCGGTTGGTGAAATTCCCTTAAGTAAGGATGCTTCTTTTGAATACCTTTTTAACATAAGTGATAGTTAATTCAAGTTTTTGTACATCTGAATGAAACATATTCATTTTTGCTTTGACTATAATTTGAAAAAAAAAATCTATATACCCAGGGGTGCCCAAATTGGGGCCCGCTGCAGTTTTGGTATCAAGTACATTATTGTAACTAGAAATGATTTGATATGGTATTAAGGCCGCAGTACTGGGCCTCTAATGTTCGTTCTTCTTCATGATTCCATAGGCAAATTGAAGGACTCAGTAATTCTGGCAAGGAGGAACGGTATGGATCATCACAACTTTAATTTCTCCCTCACATACAGTGGTGATGAAACTATGCCCCTGGGATTGTGAGAGGAGCGACTACAGAAGACGCACCCCAAGAGTG
>JAGTTL010001668.1:0-12727 GCA_036851935.1 Coregonus suidteri | reverse complement strand
CCCGGCCCCCTTTTGGGGGGTTTGGGAAAGGCTTTTTCCCCCTTTGGTATTTGGGAAAATTTGGACCAAGGCTTCATGTTTTTTAACAGCAAAAAAAACCCCAAAAAGCCCTTACACCCCTAAATATTAAACCCCAACCCCTGAAAGACAACACCCCCCATTACCCCCCCTGCACATTAAAACCCCCACCCTCCTCACTTAAAAACCCATTCACACCTGCACATACACTTTAAACACCCAATCACAACCTGGCACCTGCACATGACATTAAACACCCATTCACACCTGCACATGCACATTAAACAGAGCAGAAAGACAACGAGTCTGACAACAAGTCTCTCTCTCTCTCCCTCTCTCTCTCTCTCTCTCTCTCTCTCTCTCTCTCTCTCTCTCTCTCTCATCTCATACACACGCCCTCAAAATAAATCTTACACATTCAACTCAGAGAACATGTAGTCTTCCTTTCTCCTCGGGAGAAAACACCATTATGGGGCGCTACAATCTAATTCACCATTTTTTCCCCTGTGGCCACTTTCCGATTTTCTCTAAGGAGAGAGATCAAAATCTGCACAATCTGAATCACAGCAATCATATATTATGGTTGATTTAACAGATAATGAGTGGTATTAGGTTGTGTGTGTGTGTGTGTGTGTGTGTGTGTGTTGTGTGTGTGGTGTGTGTGTGTGTGTGTGTGTGGTGTGCGTGCGTGCTGCGTGCGTGCGTCGTGCGTGCGTTGCGTCGCAGTCGCGTGCGTGTAGTGCGTGCGTGCGTGCGTGCTCAGTGCGTGCGTGCGTGCGTTGCGTGCGTAGCGTGCGGCGTGCGTGCGTGCGTGCGTGCGTGCGATGCGTGCGTGCGTGCTGTGAATGTGCGTGCGTGCCCACCCCCCGTGCTGCGTGCGTGCGTGCGTGCGTGCGTGCGTGCATGCATGCGTGTGTATTTGGTATATAGAATATCATGTGGGAAGCAATAGGGTGTTTTGTCTTGTTCAGTGAGCTCTGTTAGGTACTCTGGACATCTGATGTGGAGACAGAAAACACCACAGTCCGTTAGATGTCTGGGTGTAAACTGACGGGCCTACAGATCAGATCTCCTGCACTGACGTAAGGTACAGAGAACGGCTCTTCATGATGCCTCCATTAAACATATATAAACTATACCATGGCCTCTCTCTGTTACCTGGATATGATTCTCATTCTCACCACCGTCACCATCACCCTTCACCATCACCACCAGCCCATCATCATCACCTGTACATCCTCACCCTTCACCATCACCACCATCCCTCATCATCACCCTTCACCATCACCACCATCCCTCATCATCACCCGCACCATCCACCCTTCACCATCACCACCATCCCTCATCATCACCCGCACCATCACCCTTCACCATCACCACCATCCCTCATCATCACCCGCACCATCACCCATAACCATCACCACCATACCCAACACCATCACCACCATCCCAAAATACCATCACCATCATCACCCTCACCACCATCATCACCTTCATCACCATCTTCTATCGTGTTGGCCCAGAGAGACACATCACAGACCACTGAACTGAACCCAGCAACACAGTTACCATGGGAACCCAGAGGAGAGGAGATCCCTATCAAAGTCAGGACCAGGGAGAAGGTTGGACTGTGTACCAAATGGAACCATATTCCACATATATAGGCCCTATAGGCTCTGGTCAAAAGTAGTGCACTACATAGGGAATAGGGTGCCATTTGGGACATTACCCTGGTCATATCAACACCCTTCTAATCCTACACTAATCCTAGAAGTGGGAGAGAGAGGGAGAGTAGAAGGGGGAGGGATGAGGGCTGAGGGAGAGTGGAGGGAGAGAGAGAGGGATGAGGGAGAGGGAAGAGATAGAGGGATGATGGAGAGGGATGAGGGAGAGGGAGGAGGGAGGAGGGAGAGGGATGAGGGAGAGCAGAGGGAGGAGAGAGGGATGAGGGAGAGGGAAGAGATAGAGGGAGGAGAGAGAGGGATGAGGGAGAGGGAGGAAAGAGAGAGGGAGGAGGGAAAGGGAAAAGAGAGAGAGGGATGAGGGAGAGGGAGGAGAGGGAGGGATGAGGGAGAGGGATGAGGGAGAGGGAGGAGAGGGAGGGATGAGGGAGATGGAGGAGAGAGAGGGAGGAGAGAGAGGGAGGAGAGAGAGGGATGAGGGAGAGGGAGGAGAGAGAGAGGAGAGAGGGATGAGGGAGAAGGAGGAGAGAGGGATGAGGGAGAGGGTGGAGAGAGAGAGAGGAGAGAGAGGGATGTGGGAAAGGGAAAAGAGAGAGACGGATGAGGGAGGGGGATTAGGGAGAGAGGAGAGAGGGATGAGGGAGAGGGATGAGGGAGAGGGAGGAGAGATCTTGGATGAGGGAGAGGGAGGAGAGAGGGAGGAGAGAGAGGGAGGAGAGAGAGGGAAGAGAGAGAGGGAGGAGAGAGAGGGATGAGGGAGAGGGAGGAGAGAGAGAGGAGAGAGGGATGAGGGAGAGGGAGGAGAGAGGGAGGAGAGAGAGGGATGCGAGAGAGGGAGGAGAGAGAGAGGAGAGAGGGATGAGGAAGAGGGAGGAGAGAGGGATGAGGAAGAGGGAGGAGAGGGAGGAGAGAGAATGAGGATAAGGGACAATGGAGGGAGAGGGAGGAGAAATAGGAGAGACGAGGGAGAGAGGGAGGGATATCAATAATATGATGGCACGGTATAATAGCTTATTTCAGAGCGCATTGACCAACTAAATTAATGTTTCACAGTGCACTCAGAGCAAACACACACTCCACAATTCAACTTTGACAGAAGGTGCGCTGAGGATGTTTAACAATTACTCCAGAACTGCAGAGCAGCCCACTTTTAAAAACCCTAAAATAAGTTGATGGAACAGACTGAATCTGTTACATTTTCTGCCGTTTTCTCAACAAAAATAGATTTCTATTGAGTTTATCACAGCTTTATATAATTGACTTTTTCATCAGATGGTTACACTAGAATTAGAATTAGTCAGACTGTAAGACCTGCTGTTCCTATCTCATACAGGGGGACAGCGTTGAGCCATGTTAAATCAATATGATGGGATGTTCTCTCTCTGTGTCTGTGGCTGTGCCCACAATGGTATCAAATCCCTTTATAGTGCACTACTTTGACCGGGGCCCATTACTTGTTTAAAAAGTAGGGCCTACTATATGGGGAATAGGATGCAATTTGGGGGACTATTTGTCTGAGGTGGCGGAGAAAGGTGGGAAAGACATTTCTTCAAATATTGAACAAAGGCTGAACTCCACAGGAGCAACTGGTCCCCTACAAGTGAATCATCACAAATCTCTACGCACAACCCCAGTTCCAGCCACAGTGTCTCTGTTATAGAGAGAGACTTGCAAGATGTGTGACCTGTTGCCACAAGAAACAGTGAAGCACAAATACCATAAATACAAGCCATATTATTTATTTATTTGTTCTTGAACTATTTGCACTTTGTTACAACACTGTACATAGCCATAATATAACATTTGATATGATTTATCCTTTCAAAACTTTTGTGTGGTAATTTAATTGTTCAGAGAGGTTACGGGGCGAGGCGGAGCGAGCGAGGGAGGGGAGAGAGCGGAGAGAGAGAGAGAGAGAGAGAAGAAGAGAGAGAGAGGCGAAGGAGAGAGAGATGACGAGAGAGAGAGTAGAGAGAGAGAGAGAGAGAGAGGAGGGAGAGAGAGAAAGGAAGGAGAGTGAAGGAGGGAGAGAGATAGGGGGAGAGAGAGAGGGGGAAAGAGGAGGGAGAGAGAGAGAGGGGGAGAGAGAGGAGGGAGAGAGAAGAAGGAGAGCGAGAGAGGGGGGGAAAGAGGAGGGAGAGAGAGAGGGGGAGATTGAGGAGGGAGAGAGAGAGAGGAGGCGAGAGGAGGGAGAGATAGAGAAGAGATACACTAATAAATAAATATGTATTATTTAAGGGGTATAAATGCCTTTATTCCCGCTAGAAATGCTCAGAATTTGAGAAAATGCACTTTCTCTCTCATGTCAAACTACCAGGAAGTCTGAAAAGACAGACTGAGTGGGCGGGGAGCTCACCTTGACTGGCAGCAGAGTGTGTGAGCGGAGCTGGAGCGGGAGCGAGGAGTGTATTGGAGCCCCAATTTGACTGGAGAGCGGAGCGGAGATTCCCCAAAGGCTGGAGCGTCGGCCTTCACGCCCTCGCTACGAATATATCGTTCGCGTCACCAGGCCCAGCATGCATTTGTAGTCTACTTGTGTGCTGCTATAGCCCTTGCTTTAGCTACCGTCATGGAGTTCAATAAATATATTCATAAAGAAACTGATAAAACACACAAGAGCTAAATTAAGGTGACTTCCAAAGATGAGGACCAAGAGCAAGAGAGGGAAAGTGGTGATGTAATGTCCACAACTAAAGAAATCATTGGGAATCTGAAAAAGACACGTACAGTGGGTGAAAAAAAAGTATTTAGTCAGCCACCAATTGTGCAAGTTCTCCCACTTAAAAAGATGAGAGAGGCCTGTAATTTCATCATAGGTACACGTCAACTATGAGGGACAAATTGAGGAGAAAAAAATCCAGAAAATCAAATTGTAGGATTTTTAATTAATTTATTTGCAAATTATGGTGGAAAATAAGTATTGTAGCACTCACTTCTGTAATTATTAAGTGCTTTGAGAGGCTCGTTATGGCACACTTTAACTCCACCATCCCAGACACCCTAGACCCACTCCAATTCGCACACCGCCCCAACAGATCCATAGATGACGCAATCTCAATTGCTTCTCGTCACACTGCCCTCACCCACCTTTATAAGAAGAATACCTAGGTGAGAATTCTGTTCATTGACTACAGCTCAGCGTTCAACACCATTATCCCCTACAAGCTCATCACCAAGCTTAGGACTCTGGGTCTGAACACCTCCCTCTGCAAACTGAAAAAATAAATAAATAATATATATATATATATATATTATATATATATATATATATCATATATATATATATATATATTATATATATATATAATTATATTTTTTGTGTATATATATTATTAGCTAGCTACAGTGCAGGCTAACTCAAATGAGCTGCTAACGTAGCAAGCTAGCTACTGTATCTAGCCAACTTTACATACTATATAGCTAGCTACAGTGAAGGGGGAAAAAGGTATTTGATCCCCTGCTGATTTTGTACGTTCTGCCATAATGGACAAAGAGCAGTGAGAGACAAGCTAACACACCCAAAACTATATCCGGAAAAAACGCATGTCAATAATTGTATGAATTGAATTGCATTTAATGAGGGAAATAAGGATTTGAACCCCTCCTCAATCAGAAAGATTTCTGGCTTCCAGGGTCGCTTTTATACAGGAACGAGGCTGGAGATTAAGGAAGCACACTCTTATAAAGGAAGTGCTCCTAATCTCAGTTTGTCACCTGTATAAAACGACACCTATCCACAGAAGCAATTCAATCAAATCTGATTCCACACTCTCTTACCATGGGCCAAGAACAAAGAGCTCTCCAAGGATGTCAGGGACAAGATTGTAGACCTACACAAGGCTGGAATGGGCTACAAGACCATCGCCAAGCAGGCTTGGTGAGAAGGTGGACAAACAGTTGGTGCGACTCCTCGGCATGGACGCATCCAATGCAAGGATCTCATCTTGTGAGGTTGCTAATGATCATAGAGAAAGGTTGAGGGAATTCAAGCCCAGAAAACTACACGGGAGGATCTTGTCAATGATAGCAAGGCAGCTTCTTTGGTAACCCGTTAGTCACCAAGAAAACAATTGGTAAACACCCACTACGCCGTAAAGGACTGAAATACTGCAGCGGCAGCAAGGGCCCCGTGCCTCAAGAAAGCACAATACAGGCCAGTATGAAGTTTGCCAATGAAAACATCTGAATGATTTCAGAGGAGACACGTGTGAAAGAAAGAGTTGTGCGTCAGATGAGGACCAAAATCGAGCTCTTTGGCAATCAGCTCAACTCGCCGTGTTTGGAGGAGGTAGGAAATGATGCTTATGACCCCAACAACACCATCCCCACTGTCAAACATGGAGGTGGAAACATGATTGCTTCTTGGGGGTGTTTTTCTGCTAAGTGGAAGGACAACTTCACTGCATCAAAGGGCACGATGGATGGGGCCCATGTACCGTCAAATCTTGGGTCGAGAACCTCATTCCCTCAGCCAGGGCATTGAAAAATGGGTCGTGGATGGGTATTCCAGCATGACAATTGACCCAAAACACACGGCCAAGGCAACAAAGGAGTGGCTCAAGAAGACGCACATTAAGGTCCTGGAGTGGCCTAGCCAGTCTCCAGACCCTAATCCCATAGAAAATCTGTGGAGGGGAGCGAAGGTGCGAGTTGCCAAACGGTCATCAGCCCGAAAACCTTAAATGACTGGCGGAAAGATCTGTCCAAGAAGGAGTGGGACAAAATCCCTCCTGAGATCGTTGTGCAAACCTGGTGGCTGTCACGATCTCGGTCTAAAGGGAGCGGACACTGCGCAGCGTTTGCGATCTGTGAAACATGATGACTTTAGTAATAAGGCAACACTGAGAAAACAAACAAATGACGATACGTGAAGTTCAAAAAAATAGTGAAACACACTAACAGCAAAACAGAAACAATAACCCACAACAAACAAAAAAAAAAAAAAAAAACAAAGGTGAAAACACACAGAATATATATGGCTCCCCAATCAGAGATAACGAGCGACAGCTGACACTCGTTTACCTCGATTGGGGAGTCATCGACCAATCCCCACATGGACACAACAAATGAACAACTCAACCATACCACACACCACCAAATGAACTACACCCAAACACAGAAAATGAACACCCTGGCTCAATATAAACGTCCAGAGAGCCAGAGTGTTACAGTTACCCCACCCTAAAGGTGCGAACTCAGGCGCGCAACAACATCAGGGGGACAGGTGAGGGTCGGCGTGGCGTACTGTCCATGGTGGCGGCTCTGGCCCCGGGTCCGTGCATCCCCACCCCACCACCAGGTCACAACTAGCTTTGTTAGCCTCCTCCAATGACCACCCTTCCACTAAACCCCACCTGGACTAAGGGGCAACCCCGGACTGAAGGAGGCCAGCATCCGGCCTAAGGGGCAGCACCGGGATAAGGGGCCAAGCACCGGGTAAGGGGCAAGCACCGGGACAAGGGGCAGCACCGGACTACGGGCAGTACCGGACCTAAAGGGCAGTTTTTTTACAATCAGAAACTAAGGGGCAGCACCGGACGATAGGAGCAGTAACGGACTACGGTTGGCAGCAACGGGCTAAGGGGCGGGGCACCGGATCAGAGGCAGCACCGGGACTAAGGGGCAGCACCGCGCTAAAGGGCAGCACCGGACAAGGGGCAGCATCGGACTAAGGATGGCAGTACCGGACTCGGGCAGGCGGCAGCACCGGCGCTAAGGGGCGGGGCAACGCGAATCTAGGGGCAGCATCGAATAAGAGGGCAGCAACGGGCTAAAGGGCAGCACCGGGGTGCTAAGGGGTATCACCTGACTAGATGGCGGATCCTGGCCGGGGACGGCTCTGTGCAGGATACCTGGCGGGACGGCTCTTGAGGATCCTGGCGGGACGGCTCGGGCGGATCATGGCTGGACGGCGCTCTGGCGGATTCCTGGCTGGCACGGCTCTGGCGGATCATGGATGGAACGGCTCATTATGGCGGATCCTGCAGATGGATCGGCTCTGGCGGATCCTGGATGGACGCTCTCTGGCGGATACTGGCTAGACGGCTCTGACGGATCTGGCTGGACGGCTCTGGCGGATCCTGGCTAGAAGGGCTCTGGCGGCTCCTGGCTCGGACGGCTCTGGCGGGTCCTGGCTGGACGGCTCTTGGCAGGATCCTGGCTAGACTGCTCTGGCGGATCTGGCTGACGAGGCTCTGGCGGATCCTGGATGGACGGCTCTGGCGGGGATCATGGCGGGAAGGCTTCTGGCGGATACAGGCTGGACGGCTCGGGCGGATCCCGGGCGGACGCTCTGGCTGCTCATGGCTGGCTGACGTATCTGGCTGCTTCATGGCTGGCTGACGGATTGGATGACTAAATGGCTTGCTGAAGGATCTGGCTGCTGACATGGATGGCTGACGATCTGGGTGCTCATCGGCTGGCTGACGGGATCTGGCTGCTCATGGCTGGCTGACGGATCTAGGCTGCTCATGGCTGGCGTGACGGATCCTGGCCTGCTCATGGCTGGCTGACGGATCTGGCTGCTCAATTTGGGGGGGGCTGGCTGACGGATCTGGGATGCCTCATGGCTGGCTGACGGATCTGGTGCTCAATGGCTGGATGACGGATTCTGGCTCTGCTCATGGCTGGGCTGACAGGTCTGGATTGATCATGGGCTGGCTGACGCGCGTCTGGCGATCATGGCTGGCTGACGGATCTGGCTGCTCACGGCTGGACTGACGGATCTGGCTGCCTCATGGTGGCTGGACGGATCTCTTGGATGCTCGATGGCTGGCTGACGGATCTGGCTGACTCATCCGCTGGTGATGGTGCTGGCTGGGAGACTGGCGGTGGAGGCGGGACCCCAGCCTCGGATTGCAGTCAACATTCTCCAGCAGGGCGGCTCCCATCTGCAGGGAGTGCCTCTCCTGGTCCCGAACCCGAGCTTCCAGTCTAGTATGGGCTGAGTTCGGCTCCTGTCTGATCCAATAGCAGATGTATGATTCTGTCTGTCGGAAGGCTATAGCGGCTCCTGTCTCGCGGAAGGCTCTGACGGTCTCATGGCAGACGGACGGCTTTGCAGGCACTCAGTACAGACGGCGGCTATTTATGCAGCGCTTGGCCAAAAGGGCAGTTCAGACGCCATAGGGCCGACGGGCAGTTCAGGCGCGTTAGGGCAGACGGGCAGCACTCTGGACCGACTGGGAACGCACCCCTAGGATTCGTGTGCGTGGCGCAGGGGACCAGGCCGGGCTGGGCTGGCGAAGCTGCCACTGATCCCTGAGTGCGAGTGGCCGGAAACAGGCAGGGCCCGGGCTGGCGACGCACATCTGTGGACCTGTGCTTGTGGAAGTAGGAACAGACCGGTCCGTTTACCAGGGAACCACCCACCACTCGGCCCTTAACTGGGGATCAAAGAACGGACCGGACCAGACTGGGAACACACTTCAGTATTCATGCAGTTGCCACAACAACTTCCCTCCCTCTACTCGCCAATGGCTCCCGTACTCCGATAGCCTTTCTTCCAGCTCTACTGTGGCAGCCTTCTTCTGCCCCAGCTGCCCAAGCCATGTGCCCACCCCCAAAAAATTTCTTGGGGTAGCATTATCCTCCACTGGGCTTCCAGCCCTCGCCTTCGCGCTGCCCTGCCTCCGTACCACCTGTCCTCTCGGCTTGGGCTGACTCCAGCTTCTTCACGGAGGTGAGGCGAATATTCTCCCGTTGTGGCCAAGGAGCCTTTCCGTGCCAAATACTTCTTCCCTATTTGTCCAGAGCTTAGGAGGCGTCCATAACTCCTGTCGTAGGTATGGTCCTGTGCGCTTGTTACGCGGCTTGGTCCTTTTGTGGTGGGTTATTCTGTCACGATCGTCTAAAGGACGCGACCCATGGTCGACAGCGTGCGATCGATGGGAGTGAACATGAGACCTTTATTACATAATAGCAGACACGAAGTAAAACAACAAATGAAGATACGTGACCGTTCAAAAATACTGAAACACATTGTAACATGCAACACAGAAACAATAACCCACAAAACAAAGGTGAATAACACACAATGGAATAGATCTGGCTCGCCAATCAGAGATAAACGAGCCGACAGGCTGACACGCGTTACCTGCCGACTTCGAGGAGTCATTCGACCAATCACCACATGACACAAACCAAAATGAAACTCACCATGCCCCACACACCACGCAAATGAAATACACCCTAAACAACAGAAATATGAATCAACCCTGCTCAATATATAACGTCCATAGAGCCAGAGTTGTTACAGTGGCCAATACAAGAAACGTATGACCTCTGTGATTCCAAACCAAAGGGTTTTGCCACCCATAGGAGTACTACGTTCATGTTTTGCCAGAGGGGTCAATTACTTTATTTCCCTCATAAAATAGGCAAATCAATTCATAACATTTTTGACATGCATTTTTTTGTTTGTTATCGTGTCGTCCACTGTTCAAATAAATCCTACCAATTAAATTATAGATCTGATCATGTCTTTCGCTCAAGTGGGCAAACGCGACACAATAATCATGCCAGGGGATCAAAAAATTTGTTTCACTCAGCCATAGGTAGTTAAATCTATGGACCCACGGCAAATCATCTGGACCCTTTTCTTTCTAAAACTAGCCGTGCGACACATTCGTTCGCTAATCCCGTCATTACAGCCTTCTTCTGTCAATCTCGTTTCGTAAAAGTTCGAGATCCCCAGAGATTGGAAAGCTGCTGCGGTCATCCCGCTCTTAGCATTCAAAGGGAGTGACACTCTAGATCCAAAACTCGTTACAGACCTATATCCATCGCTCGCAATGCTTTCGAAAGCTGTGTTAATGTAAAGCGCCAAGTTAACACAATACAGTATCAAGTGCCGAAGCGAATTCGCAATCCCACCGTACCTTCTCCGCTATATGCAATCCTGGTTTCCGAGATGGGTCATGGGTTGCGACTCAGCCACGTTCAGAGGTTTGCTAAAACGATATTATAACCTGCGATTGATAATTGACAGTTACTGTGCAGCCGTACTTCAATCGAACCGGACCCCAAGGCTTTCGACTCTGCATACCACTCGCATTCTTATTGGCAGACTAAATAGCTGGTGTTCCAAATGACAGCCTCGGCCTGGTTCACCAACTGAGTTCTCACGATTAGAGTTCAATGTGTGTCAAATCTGGTAGGGGTGTGGTACACTGTTGTCTGGACCTATGGCAGTCTCTGTATGGTGGGTGTCCTACAGGTTTCTAATGTTCCTGGGCCGAACTCTTTTCTCTCGTGTAGATTCAATGATGTTCGGAACTTGCTTGATCCACCTTATACGCGAGATGACACCTTTTGTCTATACATATGGCCCTTCATTCGGACACTGTGTTTAACAAACCTCCAACAAGCTTGCAATGCCGCATACAACACTCACTTCAGTAGCCTCCAACTGCTCTTAAACACTAGTAAAACTAAATTGCATGCTTCTTCAACGAAACGCTGCTGGCACCTCCGCCAACCCGACTAGAAATCACTACTCTCGACGGGTCTGACTCTAAGAGTATGTGCGACAACTACACAATAAACTAGGTGTACTGGTCTGAGACTGTAAAACTGCTCCTTCCAGACTCACATAAAGAATCCTCCCAAGCCAAAGTAAATCTAGAAATCGGCCTTCCTATTTCGCAAAGAAAGCCTCCTTCACTCATGCGTGCCAAACATGCCCTCGTAAAACTGACTATCCTACGAATCCTTGACTTCGTTGGCTGATTGTCATTTACAAAATAGCCTCCCAACAATCTACTCAAGCAAATTGATGTAGTCTATCACAGTGCCATCCGTTTGTCACCAAAGCCCCATATACTAACCACCACTGTGATCTGTTACGCTTTTGTTACGGCTGGACCTCACTACATATTTGTCGCCAAACCCACTGGCTTCCAGGGCCATCTATAAATCACTGCTAGGCAAATCCCTGCCTTATCTTAGCTCATTGGTCACCATAGCAAACACCCACCCGTAGAGTGAGTCTGCGCTCCAGCAGCGGTATATCTCGCTGGTCATCCCCCAAAGCCAAACATTTGGCACAGCCTATTCCTTCCAGTTCTCTGCTGCCAATGGATGGAACGAATTTTTTTTTTCTGCAAAATTCTCTGAAGCTGGAGACTCTTATTCTCGTCTCACTAACTTTAAGCATCAGTTGTCAGAGCACTTATCCGATCACTGCACCCTGTACACAGCCCATCTGAAAGTTAGCACCCCACCCAACTACCTCATCCCCCATATTGCTTATTATTTGCTCATTTGCACCCCCAGTATCTCTTATTTGTACATCATCTCTTGCCACCATCTATCATTCCTAGTGTTAATACTAATTGTAATTATTTAGCACCAATAGCCTATTTATTGCCTTTACCTCCATAACTTGTTACATTTGCACACACTGGTATATATATTTTCTGTGGCTATTTTGGACTTTATGTTTTGTTTACCTCCATATGCTAACTCTGTGGTTGTGTTGTTGTATCGCTACTGTCTTGCTTTATCTTGGCCAGGTTCGCAGTTGTAAGAGAATACACTTGTTCTCAACTGGCTTAAAACCTATGTTAAAATAAAGGTAAATAAAAAAGTAAAAAATAAAAAAACATATACGGCCAATTAACCTGACAAAATCCGTATCCCTCCACATTGACTCGGACCGGTACTCCGCTGTATATAGCCTCGTTGTGGTTAGTTTATTGTGTATATTATTTAGAACATTTATCTTTATTTACTTTTTTAAACTCTGCATGTAGGTTAACGGGATCGTGAGTAAGCATTTCACTGTACGGTCACAACCTGTTTTATTCGGCGCGTTGGACAAACAAATGAGATTATGATTGGCTCCTGGTGGAGTCAAACAACCTTTCGGTGGCTGGCCCACACTCTTAACCGCTAGGCTATCTGTCTCCCCTCCAACATCCCACACAGCCTCAAGTACTTATCTGCCAGTTGAGACAATCAATCAGGAATGAATACGGTACTGCATAATTACATCTAGATAAGGTGAAAGATAGAGAGAGAGGTTT
>JAGTTL010001667.1:0-12729 GCA_036851935.1 Coregonus suidteri | reverse complement strand
CATTATTAAATGCATTTCTATAGCTTCTAAAATATGTTTTACTATGGTGAGGGAGTGCCAAGATGGAGGCGCGGTGGTTTCAACACAGCGCCCACAATTTGTAATCTAGTGTATATATAAATTATTGGTTCAATCTAGATGTGTTTCTTGCACAGAAAAATAAAGCCATTTGAACTGACTGTGATAGCCATAGAGATAGATAGAGGACTCATCTTTGTATCTGTACCATTATAGTGTCTGTGACAGCATGGGCATTGCCATTGAGGCTACAACCCATAGGAATTACATTTACATTTTAGTCATTTAGCAGACGCTCTTATCCAGAGCGACTTACAGTTAGTGAATACATATATATATATATATTTTTTATACTGGCCCCCCGTGGGAAACGAACCCACAACCCTGGCGTTGCAAACGCCATGCTCTATCAACTGAGCTACATCCCTGCCGGCCATTCCCTCCCCTACCCTGGACGACGCTGGGCCAATTGTGCGCCGCCCATGAGTCTCCCGGTCGCGGCCGGCTGCGACAGAGCCTGGATTCGAACCAGGATCTCTAGTGGCACAGTTAGTACTGCGATGCAGTGCCTTAGACCACAACAATGATTTATACATTTACACTGTAGACATTTATTTATGTCTACATTCGTTTTTGCCGCATTTATTCTATTACAAACACATTCATGCATACTTTGAAATTAAGTGAGCTAAACATACAAATAAAAAAATATTATATATATATATGTTTAATGTCATTAAAGTAAAAAAAACGAATGTGATTACTAATGTTACTGTCCCCACTACAACACAAATCATTAAATACATGTAATTTTGTCCTTGAAACATTTCATTGAAATACTGATGAATTACATTCATTCATATGGTGGACTGCTCCTACTTGGAAGTGCCAATATGGCCGTCCGGTGGCGTCAAATCCTCTTAATGGCCAATACATAGCATCAGCAATCCAGAGTTTATATACATAATTGATCCCCACCCTGTTGACTACTTGTACTACTTTAAAATGGCAAAAGCATAATGGAAGCCCTCAATGTCAATGTCCATGCTAAAATGGGCTTTATAAACTGGTTGGTTCGAGCCCTGAATGCTGATTGGCTGAAAGCCATGGTATATCAGACCATATACCACTGGTATGACAAACCATTTATTTTCACTGTTCTAATTACATTGGTAACCTGTTTATAATAGCAATAAGGCACCTAGGGGGTTTGTGGTATATGACCAATATACCACGGTTAATGGTTGTATCCAGGCACACCATGTTGCGTTGTGCATAAGAACAGCCCTTAGCAGTGGTATACTGGCCATATACCACACCCCTCGTGCTTTATTGCTTAAATATCCACGATGAGTAGTCTAACTATCTCTATGGTGACAGCCCTCTTGAATCTGAAATTTCAGCAAAATGAAGTCGGATTTTTTTGAACAGCTAAAAATGAACTATTTGTGGCCAGGGCTTTGAAGAAGAGTTATTATTATATTTTTTTTGCATATTGACAACAGTAACAGTAAGTGGGATGTTTATGAATACAGCTTCTAGACGTTTTGTTACGATAGTGAGTGTATTTTGTTGGTTTCATTTCAATTAGGGTGCACTGACTGTGCGAATATGCAGCACATAAAATCTACTTGGATCAGATTTTCAATCGTATAATATGTTTCATAAGGCAGGTGAATTGACTAGCAAAAATGAAAGGATAACTTTAAATCGCTAATAATAATGTAGAGGAAATGATACGTCAGTGACATCGACATCATCATAGCACTGACTGACATTTGTATCGCTTGCTTCTTCAAGCATGCATGAACGATTCTTTCTCGATGAAATGCCATTACGTGCCAATTTGTTGGAATATTGCCTTTGTGCATTATCTATCTGGCATTGCATATCTGACAGACAGACGGGAACATTTCTATCTTTGTCCACCCTACCTCGTTTAATGCAAATAGATTGCAGACATACTTTGTCTGACCGCAGCCGGTTTCTGCTCCAGATTGCGTGACTATTGATCAGATTCGATATTTCTACTGGCCATGGAAATAAAGCTTTTGATATTGTAGGACATTTCATTATGACCGTTTGATTTAACTGAAAATGGTATCAATTATATTAGCTGAGAAAGAGTACAGTAGAAGGGTCCAGGTGTGGTCAGGTCTCCTGCAGCTGTTGACACAGAAGCGCGACTTTCCACCCTGCTATGGTCAGGAAGGAAGTCATGTGATAGTCAGCAGCCGTTCATATGAGCCAGGGGCAGGAGGCTTAGTGGAGAGAGCTAGTAGGCAGGATGCCCCAAAAGCTGATTCAGGAGGTGCATGATACTTTGCTTCTTTTCCTTTACCACAAGCAGGTGAAAGTACTGGATAGGCTTTAAGTTTCAACATCTATCTCGCCTGTTAGGCCCAGATTTACAGGCAATGCAAACCAGTGATCTGAAGGACACAAGAAGAGTAAGCCACATCACAATGTTGAGATGCACAATGTGAATGTTGAGATGCACAATGTGAATGTCACAAAGGCTTTACCTGACTGTGACATCTTTATTCTGCTCTGTCTTCAGGTACACATGGCAGTGGCAGGTAAAAATGACTTTGCAGTTCTCAACACCGGGCGGAAGATGCCTCTCCTTGGGCTGGGAACATGGAAGAGTGAACCTGGCAAGGTAGGTGCCTCACACTTGATTGATTAACCATTAATATTTTTGATCAAATATTTCTCCCAACTCACCTGTAGTGTAGTATCAATATTGGCTTGCTGTTTGGGTCTTTGTAAGCAGCGGTTTTCTTGTTGGGTTGGCTGTATTCCAGGTTAAACAGGCAGTAATCTGGGCCTTGCAGGCTGGCTACCGTCACATCGACTGTGCTGCCATCTATGGCAACGAGGTGGAGATCGGAGAAGCTCTGCAGGAGACACTTGGCCCTGACAAAGTAAGCCATCACCAATGTTGTGTCCCAGATGGCACCCTAGTCCCTAATTTAGTGCACTACTTTCGACCAGAGCCCTAGAAATATGGTATTTAAGGCTTATTACCATAGACTCCATTGGCAGATACTGAGATGGACATAGTTGGTCTGTTATTATTGTGCTAGCTGGCACAGGGAGGTCTTGATAGTATATTTGGCATGTGAATGATTTAAATAAGTTACGAGCTAGCCAGGAGTCGAACCTCAAATCTGTAGTCGGACGCATTACCCATTGCACTACTAGCCCACTGATGGGTCAAAAGGTGTGTGTGTGTGTGTGTGTGTGTGTGTGTGTGTGTGTGTCTTCGTTTACACCTGTCTCTGTATACAGGCCCTGAGGCGAGAGGATGTGTTTATCACCTCCAAGCTGTGGAACACACAGCATCACCCGGAGGATGTGGAGCCCGCTCTGCTGAAGACACTGAAGGAGCTGAGGCTGGAGTACCTGGATCTCTACCTTATCCACTGGCCCTACGCCTTCCAGTGAGTAGCCTCCATGGGGTCTGGCCTACTCAACATTGCTTCTGCTATGGAGAGGCAAAATAACTAGCATTAGTGAACATGTTACAGCAAATAAATGCATAGAATTGTCAGACAAAATTTTATTTTAATTTCAATCCAATTTGGGTACACTTGCTATTAGAATGTTTTGAATGATCTATTCACATTACAGTGGTTGTGTAGTTAAACCAACTGTATGGCCATCCTATTGAATTTTCAAACCATGTACATGGGTCATCATGACAGTGTTAACACTGTGCCTGCTCTTCACCTTGTCTTCCCCACAGACAAGGTGACGCTCCTTTCCCCAAGTCGGAGGACGGCACCCTGCTGTACGATGACATCGACTACAAGCTGACTTGGGCTGCCATGGAGAAGCTGGTGGGAAAGGGCCTGGTCAGGGCTATCGGCATGTCCAACTTCAACAGCAGACAGATAGACGACGTTCTCTCTGTAGCCAACATCAAACCCACTGTGCTTCAGGTGAGGAGATATGTGGCATGTGCTGACTGTGCGTACATTATTAATAGCTACCTACCTAAAGATCAGTTGGGCAACGATTGGAAAAAGCTTCCAAGCTAGCCAGGAGTCTAACCTAGAATCTTCTGATCTGTAGTCAGACGTGTTATGCATTGCGCCACTAGCCTACTGAAAGTGGTTGTATTTGTTTGTATGTGTGTTGTCTCTTCGTCACTGCCACAACCAGTCTTCTCTCAGGCTACCATCTCTCTTCCAATATCCTTTGCATACAACCCTCCACCTACTGTCTCTTTGTGTCCCTGTCAGAAATACAGCAAGTGTTTGTTTAATGACTGTTAAATACTAGGACATATGAGTGTTTGGTTTATGAGTTATTTTGCTAGGTAGGGAGTTATTGATATGGGGCATGTACATTATAACTCCTTACTTTACGATCAGTTGATTAAAATATCGAAAAAGTTTACAAGCTAGCCAGGAGTCCAACCTAGAATCTTCGGATCCGTAGTCATCCATTGCACCACTAGCCCACTGACAGTTGTGGTGTATGTTTCTCTGTTTTCCAGGTGGAAAGCCATCCGTACCTGGCTCAGGTGGAGTTGCTGGGACACTGTCGGGACAGGGGCCTGGTGATTACGGCGTACAGCCCACTGGGGTCACCGGATCGGGCATGGAAGCATCCTAACGAGCCTGTCCTCCTGGATGAAGCAGAAATCGACACCCTGGCCAAGAAGTACAACAAGTCCCCAGCACAAATCATCCTTAGGTGAGTAATGTTGTATAATTTTCTAGCCTAGGACTCTTTACTCAATGATAACCCAACATCCCATGTCATATACAAATGCCAGAAATACACTGATTAGGTACAGAAAAATAAACTGATATTATGAGCCTATCAGCGGGATACTGATGCCGTGTGTTCCACAACTGAGAAGTGATGAACACATCCTCTTGCGTCAGGGCTTGTACAGTGAGACGGGTGTAAAATAAACACACAAACAAAAACACACACCTTGCCTTTAGCCAATAAGTGCGCTAGTGGCGCAATGGATAACGTGTCTAACTACGGATCAGAAGATTCTAGGTTTGACTCTGGGTTAGCTCGTAACTCTTTTCAATAATATCCCAATTCGTCTTTAGGTAGGCAGGATAAATGTAGCAGTATACACAGCACATACCAAATATATTAAGACCTCCCCACCTAGCACAATAATTCATAAAATAAATTACTAAAACAAACACTCTTATGGTCTAGTGGTCAGATCCTGCTTTTCATGTAGCCTATTTTTATCTCCAAATCAAATCATGTACATCTTGTCTGTATGCTAGATGGCAGACCCAGCGAGGAGTAGTAACGATCCCTAAAAGTGTGACGGAGTCTCGGATCAAAGAGAATATTCAGGTGGGTATTGTTTTTGTTATCTAAGCCTATTTCTTTACAAGTATTGTGGTTTTATAGTATTCTGTTGTATGATGACAATCTATAATTGTAAATTGGTGCCCATTTCAGTCTACTCCTGCGAGAAACCAAAACTCTTCTACTACTACTACTATTCCTACCCATCTCATAAAACTGTTTGCAGAAGTCCCGTCATGTAATAATATGATTTATTTGACTACTGAGTGTACGCTTAATCTAAATATGTGTGCATCCTCAGGTATTTGACTTTACCCTTGACGCAGAAGAGATGAAGTGTATAATGGCATTGAACAAAGGCTGGCGCTACATTGTACCAACCATCACAGTGAGTGGCTTTAGAGCTCCCTCTAGTGGTATATATATATATATATATATGTATGTGTGTGTGTGTGTGTGTGTGTACAACAGAAGTGAGACCAGAGAGTGTTGTTATTGAATTTTTATGGGTTATGTGATGGCCAGCTAACAATAGTATCAGCTCACTATACCACATTTAACTATATCTGCTGTATGTAATCAGTTGGTAGAAGAAAGTAACCAAAATGTGGTGTCTCTATTGACATTTCACCATAAAGTTTTCAATGGGTTAGTGGTGCAATGGACTGAGAATCAGGAAATTCTAGGTTTGACTCCTGGCTAGCTCTTAACTTTTTTTCCAACTGTTGTTGCAGGTTGATGGGAAGCCCGTCCCCAGGGATGCAGGACATCCACACTATCCCTTCAGTGACCCCTACTGAGCAATGCCCTACACTGCTGCCCTCTTTTGTGCCTTGGGAACTCACTCCCCTTCCTCAACCCCCTCCAAGGCTGTGTCCCAATTCCATTAAATGTCTTCCTCCTTCCTGACCACAGATTCCTCCTTCCTGACCACTGATTTGATAAGGGGAAAGAGGGCCATTTAAGGGGAAAGAAGGTTGTGGAAAATCCATCTCCTTTCAGATCATTGGTCATGGTGGTGTGGGGTGATGAGGAAAGGGGTCTTTTTGAGAGTATTGGGACATAGCATGTTCTTCATAATAAAATGTTTTTTGTTACTGCCCTTTTCAGTGATTCATTGTTTGGTTTTGTGACGAGGGGTAATTACAATGCTTGTTTACAAGGAGGGAAAACTATGAATGTAGAGTTTCAACATGCAGAAACAGTCTAACAACACCTCTGTCTGACATGCTTTTGGACTCTGGCAGCACAAAAGCACTGAAGTGGCATGTTGATGGATATGCAGTGTTATGTTTTGTATTTTAAATGTATTGAACCCATCTATCACCTTGCTGCCCAGTGCTTACAACCGACTCAACATAAAGAGATATTTCCTACTTGAATGTCCATGAGTAGCTTGAGCTTCTTATAAAAATATATATATATATATATATGGAGGATAGTACACAGCTGCAGCAGGCATTCTCATGTCCCAGTCACAAAGACATCCCTGGACCACCTGGATGAAAAGCAGGAATCTGATTTGACTACTAGAAAATATCAATGTTTTCTTATGCTTATTTTATTGTTATGAATTATTGTGCTATATATTTGGTCTGTACGTTTACCAGTCAGTATGATTCTTTCTAACTATTCAAAGTGAAAGACCCTGTGGGAAGTGAAAAAGATACGAGCTAGCCAGGAGTCGAACCTAGAATCTTCTGATCCGTAGTCAGACGCGTTATCCATTGCGCCACTAGCCCGCTGTAGAACGCAAAATATAATAACCTCTTATATTCTGTACATAATTTGTATTTTCAGGTTCCAAAATGTATCGACGTTTGGTATTTACCAGTAACAAAGTTGGCTACATGCAATGGATTGATGATTAGTTGAACGACCTTTCAGATGATCGAGCAATGATTATAAGAATGTTACATTGTATCATGGCAGTTCCCCTTTAAATGTAATCTCCCGCGTTCTGTGAAATTCAAGTTGAAAGTTCAGCGGAAGTGTACATCGTGTCAGTATTTAAACGCGCCAACAAAGCCGAGTGAAAGAACGTACATATTCCTGGACAAATCTGTGTTTATTTACACGACATAATCTCTGTCGCGTAACCAACATGCCCGAGGAAACAGCAGCTGCTTCAAACTCAGAAAGGTGAGCCCATTTGTGTGCCTTCGCATATCCCTCTCTGCTTTGTTAGCTAGCTTTTGTTCTCTGAGTTTGCTTACTAGCTACAGTAGCGTCTTTAAGCCGTGGTGTACTAACGCTAGCTAGCTACTGATAGCTAGCCGAAACCTGTAGTTAGTCAACGTTAGCTAATAGTTATCTATGCATGAACAGTTCCCATGCAACAAACAATGCAACGTAGCAAGACGTTCCGCCAGTGACAGTGTCGGCTAACGTTGCTAAGTAACGTTACACAGCCCAAATGATGGCACGAGTCGTGGATGGCGTTAACTGCGTTACGCTAACCTTCCAGTTAGGTGGGTAGTTTGAATGCATTACATTAGCCAGTTAGCTAACGTTCCCTCGAATTGGACGATGTTTTGTTGCACTTCTAGATGACGTTTGCCAGAAAGTAACGTTAACTCGAATTAGCTGGCTAAAGTAGGTAGTTAACTAACGTTAGTTAGCCCGAACTGGTTAAATAATTGGCTAATTGCCTAGTGAAGTAGGTAGCTAGTTAGCAAAGCATGAAGCAATTTCACCTACCAATACTCAAGACCTGCTCGCTGCGGTGACATGTTGACGTTAACTTGTGCTGCTACCTAAGAACATTTTTTAAAGCTTTCCTAAAGGTAAACTACGATGGGCTTTTTTTTTTTTTTTATCTATCCAGGTGTTAACTCAAACGTCGTTAGTCAAGTCACGTCCGTGTCAACTTGCAAAACAAAACGTTGTTTCTTATTCCAACACTCGTTACCTGGATGGCTGCACTCCCGAGAAGCACACTTTCGTTCGAAGCAGGTTTAATAAGGATCGGATAGAAAAATGGTCGCTCCCATGCTGAGATTACTTGCGTTGCATTTACCTGCATTTGTCACTTTGTTTCAGCATGGAAGAAAAGCCCTGCTCTTCAAGTGCTGCAACAGCGGACGGGTGAGAAACTGCACTTTATTTTGTTTACATTTATACTAATTTTATGAAGTAGTTTGTCTTTGTTTTTCTTAGTATTCACTCCACATGGACTATTCATGCAGTAAGTGAAGTAAAAAATATTTATTTTGGTTGTCCTGTCTGAACCATAGCTCTGTCGACGTGATGGCGGAGGCAAAGAAGTTGATTGGCGCTGGGAACAGGCATCTGGTGATGGGTGATGTAGTTTCTGCAGTCAACGTGTTCCAGGAGGCTTGTGGCATGTTGTGAGTACTGAGACCCAATGGCTAGGATTAACTGTGGATTTGAAGTGTTATGAGGCTCATTGGCTTGATTGTGGATTTGATGTTGGCGTGGAATTCTCTTGACCCGACCTCACTGCCTGACGACTCATCCTAAGTGTAATTCTGCTACTCTATCAATTGCTACATATATTCAGTATGAATCTGCCATCCTAGAAGTTTGTATGTCAAAATGAGGGGTGTTGCACAAAACAAATTCAGCAATGATTGGATCGTCTAACTAGAGTATCAAAGTTGATCACCTCATGTAGGCTGGCTCTGGCCAAACCATCTGTTGGTATTCTAAAAGTTGTTGGAGAGGGAGGCAAATCCAGACTCATGGTGGAGCTGTTAGTAGGTGTGGTGTTTGGCTTGCGCGATGTGACTGGGTAGCCAATGAGCTGACCTCAGCCAGTACACGCCATATTCACCTCTTCTCCCTCAGGGCTGAGCGGTATGGGGACACTGCAGATGAGTGTGGAGAGGCCTTCTTCCTGTGTGGGAAGTCTCTGCTGGAGCTTGCCAGGTAAGTGGAAGTATGCTACTGCATGTGCCTCTTCGACACGTGCTGTACCTGTGTTCAGTTTGTAGTTTAACAGCACCATGCTCTGAGTTATGGATATTCAAATTAAATGGCTGCTTGTGGTGTTGCAGGATGGAGAACACTGTCTTGGGTGATGCTCTGGAGGGAGTCCCTGAGGAGTCATCTGAAGAGGGAGAGAAGCAGGAGAACTCAAAGTTTGAGAGCGCTGACAACTTGGATGGTAAGCAGTAGTTGACCTCAACCTGACCAACATTTGGTTAATGGCTGCTTGTTACAGTTCTCTGGTACAATTGACTTGTATGGTGCAAAACTCGCGTTTAAATTTTTTAGAATTGCATTATTGGTAGGTTAAGTGTCATTATGATGTAAAATTATAGGCCCCCTGTCACTGGGCAAGGTGGTGCCCTCTAATGGCACTGACTCTTATATCTGAGAGGGAACGGGCCACATTCATCCCAGTCAGCTCTGTGCAGTGAGGTGGGAGGCTGGTTCACGCTCTGGGCACAGATGGAGATGTCTTTTTACATCCACTCATTAATGGCATATTAGAGGAACAATGTAACAAGGTTTCATGTATCTGGTCCAGAGAAAACGAGGGACGAGCTTCGAATGCAGGTATATGAGGCAATGGCAGAGAAGGAAACCACTAATGGGAAAGATGGCAAAACTGAGCCAAAGGAGGAAGGGAAGAAGGAAGAGGGGAAGATGGAAACAACGGCAAAGGAGGAGGGCGCTGCCAAGTCTCCTGTCAAGAACGGGCATGAGCATTTGGAACCTCCTGTGACTGGGGTGGAGAAGACACCTGAAGGGAACGCAGAAGGTGGGAAGGAGAATGATGTGAAGACTTCTGAAGAGCAGAATGGAAACGGCGAAGAGGCTGAGGAAAAGATGGAGGGTGAAGGTAGACTTGGTGTAGGACACTGTTTGGGTGCACCATGTGGATTGGGACAAAGGGATGTTGCACAAATGATGTTTAATTTGCAGTAGGGCTGTAAATGGATTGTAAATGAACTCCTCTCTTACAAATTGAAGTTTTACACTGCACTGTTGAACTACCGCTGTCACATTACTACTAAGGACAAGCTTTTCCTAAATCTCTGGTTATGTACAGTTTGTCTGGTTTTCCTGACGTGTAGGACTGCTGTAGCTTAGGCTTACTGTTCTCTTTGCCTCTACCCTTAGATGACGATGATGATGATGATGAAGGGGAAGGCACTGCTGAAGACAAGGTAAGATATCCCTTTGTCACGATTCACTACATTACCTAAACTCTGGACACCTGCTCGTCAAACATCTCATTCAAATCATGGGTGTTTTAATATGAAGTGGGCCCCCTAATTTGCTGCTATAACAGCCTCTACTCTTCTGGGAAGGCTTTCCACTAGCTGTTGGAACATTGCTGCGTGGACTGGCTTCCATTCAGCCACAAGCATTAGTGAGGCGATTAGGCCTGGCTTGCAGTCGCCGTTCCAATTAATCCCAAAGGTGTTCAATGTGGTTGAGGTCAGGGCTCTGTGCAGGCCAGTCAGGTTCTTGCACACTGTCTTTGACACATTTCTGTATGGACCTCTTTGTGCGCAGGGGCTTTGTCATGCTGAAACAGGAAAGCGTCTTCCCCCAAACTGTTGCCACAAAGTTGGAAGAACAGAATATTCTAGAATGTCAGTGTATGCTGTAGCGTAAAGATTTCCCTTCACTGGAACTAAGGGGCCTAGCTCAAACCATGAAAAACAGCCCCAGACTATTATTCCTCCTCCACCAAACTTTAGTTGGCACTATGCATTCAGGCAGGTAGTGTTCTCCTAGCATCAGCCAAACCCAGATGTGTCTGACTGCCAGATGGTGACGTGTGATTCATCACTCCAGAGAACACGTTTCCACTGCTCCATCCAATGGCGACAAGCTTTACACCACTCCATCCAACGCTTGGCATTGCGCATGGTGATCTTAGGCTTGTGTGCAGCTGCTCGGCCATGGAAACCCATTTCATGAAGCTCCCGACGAACAGTTGTGCAGTTTGGAACTCTGTGAGCGTTGCAACCGAGGACAGATTATGTCTACTCTTCAGCACTTGGCGGTCCATTCTGAGTTTGTGGCCTACCACTTAGCAGCTGAGCCTTTCTTGCTCCTAGACATGTCCTCTTAACAGCACTTACAGTTGACTGGGGCAGCTCTAGCAGGGCATACATTTGACAAACTGACTTGTTGGAAGGGTGGCATCCTGTGGCTGAAATGGCCGAATCCACTAATTTGAAGGAGTGTCCACATACTTGTGTTTCTCAAACTTCTAACCTGACTCTTCCATCTCTTGTAGGAGAGCGACGAGGAAGTGGGTAACCTGCAGCTGGCCTGGGAGATGCTGGAGGTTGCCAAGGTCATCTATAAAAGGTCAACTCTACCTCCTAGTGCTCCCTGTAGAAGGCTACCATCACACACTTCCTGGCGTATATGATTTCAATGGACTAACTTTCACCTGCTTCCCCTTCTCTCCTCATCCAAACAGGAAGGAGAATGAGGCGGACCAGTTGATGGCAGCACAGGCCTATCTGAAGCTGGGAGAAGTTGGTGCTGAATCTGGTATGATTATGTGCTGGTCCTTGCAATGGAATTTTTTTTTGCTCAATTTAAAATATTTTGCTACAGCATGCCCTACTAAACACAACCATGTAGTTATGTTAACTTCATACTCCATCCCATTTCAGATCAGCTTGCCCTTCCCTCAACCTGTGTTTCCTGACCCTGGTCCCAGAGTACCCCCAACAGTACACATTTTTGTTGTAGCCCTGGACAAACTCCTCGTTGAGGGCTTGGTGATTAGTTGAATCAGGTGTGCTTGTCCAGGGTTACAATAAAAATATGTACTGTTGGGGTTACTGGAGGAGCAGTGTTGGGGAAACCCTGCTTTACCTCAGGTCTTAAACCCTTGCACCACACTACAGATGTGTTTATAGTTGTGGTCACGTCATACTCAGCTTGGCTCTGCCTCTCCCAGGTAACTACCCTGCAGCGGTGGAGGACTTCCAGGACTGCCTGTCCCTGCAGCTGAAGCACCTGCCCCCCCACAGCCGCCTGCTGGCTGAGACTCACTACCAGCTGGGAATGACTTACTGCTATACAGGCCAGTACAGCCAGGCCATCCAGCACTACAGCAGCTCTGTCAAGGTCATTGAGGGCCGCCTGGGTAAGCTGGATAAATATAATGAAATGTGCCTTATAGCAGACTTACCTATGCATTTTAGTGTTTGAACCCACAACCTAGGTGTTGCTAGTGCAATGTTACCAATTTGGGGGGGGGGGGGGGGGGCTCTGTTCTTAGAAACTGATTGGCCCTTATCGAAGCCCATTCGGCCTAGCCCAGCTGAGTCGGTTAAAGGAGCCAAAAGCATATTTTACTGATGGTTGCTGTTTGGATTTCTTGTAGCTTATCAGCAACAATTTGGGCGAGAACATTAACTTTTTGCACTTGATTCAACGCTATCTGCGCAGTCATGCTACAGCACTAGC
>JAGTTL010001666.1:0-12730 GCA_036851935.1 Coregonus suidteri | reverse complement strand
CAGAGGACCACGGGGTTGTACTCATCCTTCTTCTTCCTCCAAACACGGCGAGTGGAGTTTAGACCAAAAAGCTCTATTTTAGTCTCATCAGACCACATGACCTTCTCCCATTCCTCCTCTGGATCATCCAGATGGTCATTGGCAAACTTCAGACGGGCCTGGACATGCGCTGGCTTGAGCAGGGGGGACCTTGCGTGCGCTGCAGGATTTTAATCCATGACGGCGTAGTGTGTTACTAACGGTGGTCCCAGCTCTCTTCAGGTCATTGACCAGGTCCTGCCGTGTAGTTCTGGGCTGATCCTTCACCTTCCTCATGATAATTGATGCCCCACGAGGTGAGATCTTGCATGGAGCCCCAGACCGAGGGTGATTGACCGTCATCTTGAACTTCTTCCATTTTCAAATAATTGAGCCAACAGTTGTTGCCTTCTCACCAAGCTGCTTGCCTATTGTCCTGTAGCCCATCCCAGCCTTGTGCAGGTCTACAATTTTATCCCTGATGTCCTTACACAGCTCTCTGGTCTTGGCCATTGTGGAGAGGTTGGAGTCTGTTTGATTGAGTGTGTGGACAGGTGTCTTTTATACAGGTAACGAGTTCAAACAGGTGCAGTTAATACAGGTAATGAGTGGAGAACAGGAGGGCTTCTTAAAGAAAAACTAACAGGTCTGTGAGAGCCGGAATTCTTACTGGTTGGTAGGTGATCAAATACTTATGTCATGCAATAAAATGCAAATTAATTACTTAAAAATCATACAATGTGATTTTCTGGATTTTTGTTTTAGATTCCGTCTCTCACAGTTGAAGTGTACCTATGATAAAAATTACAGACCTCTACATGCTTTGTAAGTAGGAAAACCTGCAAAATCGGCAGTGTATCAAATACTTGTTCTCCCCACTGTATATGCAAAGTGGTCGATATTTCCAGTTTTTCATATTTTGAGCAATGACTGAGGGGTATATCTGTGTGATAAATGTGATGCTTGTTATGCAGGAGGATATGATCCGTTTGAACATGGCCCCCTAGCCTGGGCTTGACTATCTCATCTTAGGAAGCAAACATATCTTCAGCTAGGGTACACATCGCATTAGGATCTTCTGAAGAAGCACGTCAAACCTTATTGGAACAAGAGAGAGAGAGAGAGAGAGAGAGAGAGAGAGAGAGAGAGAGAGAGAGAGAGATGAGAGAGAGAGAGAGAGAGAGAGAGAGAGAGAAGAGAGAGAGAGAGAGAGAGAGAGAGAGAGAGAGAGAGAGAGAGAGAGAGAGAGAGAGAGAGAGAGAGAGAGAGAGAGAGAGAGAGAGAGAGAGAGAGAGAGAGAGAGAGAGAGACTACATACAGAGTCACTTACACGCACCCACACACTCATTAACTACACAAATCAGCACTGCACTGGTTGTATTTAAAGGAGATCACAGGCATGTAGTTATTGGACGAGGCCTAATTGATAAAACCATTAGTAACACTTGTGCAGATAACGAATCCTAGTCTGCGCACAGTCACTCCAAATGGGCTCACTTAGGCTTAAAGTACGCCACATTAAAAGATTATGGCCAAATGTGGAGAGTTCCTATGACTCTGGCTCCCATTTCTGGGAGGAGTAATGGGGACAAAATGAAGACAGAGCAGGGAGAGCAGAGCAGAGATTATGAAGATCCTGTCTTTTACTCTGTTTCTGAGGTTGTGGGTGAGGTCCAGGGACCGGTGCATGTAAGGCCCTGATAAATACGCAAACCACACATAATACCCAAATCATCAGTTTGTGTCTCAGGGAGTGTTTGAGTTGAGACCAATTAGAGGGGCGGATCCTGTTTCACATGTGCCGTCCCCACTGAGAACCCTAGCTGATTCCACATTACACCAACCCCTATAGAGCACCCTGCTATCCTGCTCTCAGTGGCTCAGACAGACAGAAGATGGACAGCGCAGAACGGAAGAGAGGAGACAGAAGGTGGGAATAGAGAGAGAGAAAAAAACGAAACAGGGTTGGAACAGACAGAGGGGAGAGAAAGAAAGAGAGGTTGAGAAAGAGGGGTGGAGAGGTGGTGAGAGAGAGATAGATAGAGAGAGAGAGCTGTCAGTTCACTCACACCGGTCTGTGATTGGAGCAAATTAAAAGATCATTTGTTTGCTGTCATGTGTCTGAATACGGGGCCTTTCCCAGAGCGGGGCTGGCTGACCCCTGGCTGAGCACTGGCCACCGGGGTTAATGAGGAATCATCTCTCACACACATCCTCCATTAATAACCTGAACACATACTCACACACAGACAGAGTGACAAGACATGCTTTAGTCTCGCCACTGGCCAGGCCATCATTTTAAATAGGAACTGGTTCTCAACTAACTTGTCTGGTTAAATACAGTTGTAATAAAATATAATAAATGTAAGGGTAGAGCGTGGGGTTGTCATTGGTGATGGGAGACTAGAGCGGTACAACACTAAAAGAGGGAGGCTAAAAGGTGGACTAAAGATGGAGGGAATGAACAGAGTGGTGTTGAGAAATGGTGTTGAGAATGTTGAGAATGTAACATATTGAAATAGACGTACAAAATATGAAAAAGCTGTAAAACTGATGAAACGATGGAATTAATAATGTGATATTTACATAGAGGGACTAAAGTAAAACTGGAAAAGAGATTTGGAGGAAAGGATTGGAGAGTAGACAGAGATAATTATATTAATTGCACAGTGTGTGTGTGTGTTTTTTTGTACTATGTTTGTGAGGTTGTGGGTGTTCTGACACCACTAATGTACCTGTGTGTGTGTGTGTGTGTGAGTGCATGTGCTCTGCTCAGCTACATTAAGATGTGAGGGGAATATTTAGGTGATATATAGGATAGGCTGTGTGGTGCAGGTCATACAAGCCCTTAACCAGTAATGTCCTGGGAGCGCAACTCGCCCAGGGGACCTCCGGTCCATTTTACGGCCAAGCGGGCGAGACTGGGCCGGCGTGGCGTGACAGGTGGAGCGGTAAAGCCCTGCCCCTGGCTCATCAATAACACTGAGGACGGCAGCAGGCAGACGCCACGGACAGCTACAGAGCTACAGTCACGACTAGGGCCCAAGACCACACACCAACGCAGTGCAGAAAGACAGAGAGAGTGAGAGAGCAAGAGAGAGAGAAAGAGAGAGATTAGGAAATTAGGAAATACAATATATAAACAAAAGTATGTGGACACCCCTTCAAATTAGTGGAGTCGGCTATTTCAGCCACACCCATTGCTGACAGGTGTATAAAATCGAGCACACAGCCATGCAATCTCCATAGACAAACATTGGCAGTAGAATGGCCTTACTGAAGAGCTCAGTGACTTTAAACGTGGCACCATCATAGGATGCTACCTTTCAAAACAAGTCAGTTCATAAAATGTCTGCCCTGCTAGAGCTGCCCCGGTCAACAGTAAGTGATGTTATTGTGATGTGGAAACATCAGGGGCAGCAACGGCTCAGCCCGAAGTGGTAGGCCACACAAGCTCACAGAATGGGACCGTCTGTCCTCGGTTGCAACACTCACTACTGAGTTCCAAACTGCCTCTGGAAGCAACGTCAGCACAAGAACTGTTCGTCGGGAGCTTTATGAAATGGGTTTCCATGGCCGAGCAGCTGCACACAAGCCTAAGATCACCATGTGCAATGCCAAGTTTCGGCTGGAGTGGTGTAAAGCTTGCCGCCATTGGACTCTGGAGCAGTGGAAACGCACAGAGTAATGAATCACGCTTCACCATCTGGCAGTCTGACGGATGAATCTTTGTTTGGCGAATGTCAGGAGAACGCTACCTGCCCCAATGCATAGTGCCAACTGTAAAGTTAGGTGGGGGAGGAATAATGGTCTCGGCTGTTTTTCATGTTTCGGGCTAGGCCCCTTAGTTCCAGTGAAGGAAAATCTTAACGCTACAGCATACAATGACATTCTAGACGTTTCTGTGCTTCCAACTTTGTGGCAATAGTTTGGGGAAGGCCCTTTCCTGTTTCAGCAAGGTCTATACAGAAATGGTTTGTCGAGATCGGTGTGGAAGAACTTGACTGGTCTGCACAGAGCCCTGACCTCAACCCCATCCAACACCTTTGGGATGAATTGGAACGCCGACTTCGAGCCAGGCCTAATAGCCCAACATCATTGCCGGACCTCACTAATGCTCTTGTGGCTGAATGGAAGCAAGTACCTGCAGAAATGTTCCAACATCTAGTGGAAAGCCTTCCCAGAAGAATGGAGGCTGTAATAGCAGCAAAGGGGGGACCAACTCCATATTATTGCCCATGATTTTGGAATGAGATGATTGACGAGCAGGTGTCCACTTACTTTTGGTCATGTAGTGTATCATGGTCGAACATGCCCAATGGTACCACTACCTGGGACAAAAAAAACAGTACCTATGGTGGATTTGGTCTGGCAGTGAATGCACACCAAAAAAAGCCTGCAAAGCATTTTACTTTATCCAAAATAAATCATCCTATCCAAATCTGGTGCAAAATATTCAAGTGTAATTTTACCAATTGCTCTATATATGGAAGCGAGGTTTGGGGACCAACCTGTAATTACGATTATAAGCATTGGGAGAAAAACCCAATTTAATATCTACATACAGATTTCTGCAGAATTATCCTAAATATCCAAAAGAAAGTACCAAATAATTTTGGCACCATTTGAAATTAAGCCCCAAAACATTCATAAAATTCAAAGCACTGGAAACGCAAGAGCTGAACCCTGAAAAGAGTCCCCTATTTCAGCTGATAAAAACACTAAACAACCCTATTATCCAAACACACAGGGATATCAATCAGATTGTTACAGAATTGAAAACCTATTTGACAAATTGGGAAAATGAAACAAAAACACAGAATAAACTAAATTGCCATTTGGCCCTCAAAAGAGAATAAAAATTGGCAGAAAATCTACTCTGTCAGAGATACAAAACAGAGACAGATCCTGACCAAATACATGCTCAGCGACCAATTGGCTATAAAAAAAGGGAGACACAAAAAGACATGGCTACCCAACGAGGAGCGTCTATGTGGTCACTGCACGACAGGGGAGGTAGAGAGACAGTGATGCACTTTTTCCTCTACTGTGAGAAATACTGCCAAATAGAAAAAATCTCAATCCATTCCCAATATCTGTGCATTCACTAATGACATAAAGCTGTGAATTATTCTGGGTGAGGGAGAAATTGCTAATATTACTGCCAGATATGTACTGTATATGATTGTCATAGCCTGAGGGACAACCCACTAACATGAATGCCCTGAAGTATTTACATTGTATATAACTTACAAGTAATACATAGTGTAACCATCATCCATGTACGTTTTGTTTTTAATTTATTAGCCATTCTTTCTTTAATCTTATTAAATGTATTGACCGAAGATCACACAATACAACAGCAGTAGTGTTGTACCTGTGTACATGATTATATATACTACTGAAATAATCTATTATTATCATTATTAGGTCATTTAGCAGATGCTCTTATCCAGAGCGACTTACAGGAGCAATTAGGGTTAAGTGCCTTGCTTAAGGGCACATCGACATATTTTTCACCTAGTCATCTCAGGGATTCGAACCAACGACCTTTCGGTTACTGGTCCAACGCTCTTAACCGCTAGGCTACCTGCCGCCCTACTACTGAATTAACTGTATTTCATTATCCTCATTGCATTGTAGTGTATTTACTGAAATGCTGTACCACTATACTGCTTTGGCAATATCTAACAATTGTATTTCATGCCAATAAAGCTATCTGAATTTGAGAGAGAGAGAGAGAGAAAACACTTGCAGAAATAGACAGAGAGAGAAAGGGAGCTACTTGAGCTTAGACATGGGAAACTAAGACCACTAATCGATACAAAGCAAATGACCTAAGCCATTGGATGCAGATGAAAAAAAGATTGTGAAGAAAATGATGTAACAGTTGAGTAAGGGTCAGGAGGGGAGAGGATGACCAAGGCTTACTTGGCCTCCTGGACAAGGGCCAGAATCCCAGCCGCGATGGGTGCAGCACTGGATGTCCCCGCAAAGTGGGTGACACAACCATCCCTTAGATTGGACACTGTCACCTGCAGAGCACACAACAGAATACTGTACATTTCAGTTGCAACTTAACTTTTCAAGGTGCAAGGTACACTCTTAGAAAAAAGGTGCTATCTAGAACCTAAAAGGGTTATTTGGCTGTCCCCATAGGAGAACCCTTTGGAGAACCGTTTTGGTTCCAGGTAAAAAAGGTTCCCTTTCACAGAGGGTTCTACATGGAACTCAAAAGGGTTCTGCCTGGAACCAAAAAGGGCTCTACATGGAGAGTTCTCTACAAGGGTTCTCCTATGGGGACAGCTGAAGAACCCTTTTGGAACCCTTTTTTCTAAGAGTATAAAAACATGTCATATGAAAGGAATATAAATCATGTGCAGGCATTTTGTATCACTTTTATAATAGTTTTTTAGACCATGCACCTAGGACTCTGACTCTCTCTCTCTCTCTCTCTCTCTCTCGCTCTCTCTCTCCTCTCTCTCTCTCTCTCTCTCTCTCTCTCTCTCTCTCCTCTCTCTCTCTCTCTCTCTATATATATATATATATATTTCCTCTCTCTCTCGCTATATATATATATATATATATATATATATATATATATAACATAGCCTGCTGAATTTGCACAATAACTTTTATTTGATTTTGGCACAAAAGTAAATGTGGCACTGACTCACACATGGATTGATGTTTCAGCATTGTCTCAATGAAGAGTTTAATGTTCGACTAGCCATGTGCGACATGCACGCGCAGTTACAAGCCTGCTACAGTTAGCGGCAGGCAGATGAGCAATATCCACCGTCTGTTATGTGGGCAGCTTGTCTCTCCCTTTTCTGTTTCCCTTCCTCCTTGTTTTGTCTCCTCTTTGTCTGTTGTATCTGTATGTGTGTTTGTCCCCTTTATGTGGGTGTGTCTGGAGTGGATCGGGGGGCGTGCTCAGGATCTGCCTCTCCTGTGCAGCTGCGGGTTGTTTCCAGTGATTCCTGCCTACGCAGCTGCATCCTATTCTCTCATCAACCTGCACTACTAATTCCTGGGCATGGCTCTCCACCGGCGCCAGATCGTTGTTCTTACTAGAGCGGTAACTTGGCTCACCAGTAAAGTTATATATTCTTAGTCTTCAGCCTGGCTTTTTACTCTCCTTAACCTGTCGTTTGTTTTGTCTTCAGTTCAGACATACCTCCCTGCCTGCCTGCCTTCGTGCCTGCCTGCCTGCCTGCCTCAGCCTCTCCTTCCTCCGGAGCCGACTAGCCCACTCTGTTCCTTTTCTTCAGTTGTTTTTTGGACTATGACAAATTGAACTTTTATTAAAAGTATTTTTGTTTCCTCCACTCCCTTAGTCGTGTTTGTTTCTCTGAGTGCTGGGTTGAACCATAGCGTAACAGAACGATCTGGCCATGGACCCAACAGAGAAACAGCACGGGGCAAACGAAGACAGCTTCCAACAAGCTATCCAGGCTCAAGGAACGTTGCTAGGACAGCATGACCAATTGATTTGGACTCTTGTGGAAGATAATCATCAACTGCTGAACCAGGTGACTCAGTTAACTACACAAGTCTCTAAATTGTCTGTTATCAGTTCTCCATCTCTCTCTGACCCCCAGTTTGATGCACCCCAAGTTGTTTCCTCGGACATTATGCAGGCTTCGTTCCGCCGGAAACCCCCTGTCACGTCGCCTGAACCGTTCAATGGAGAATTGGACAAGTGCCGGGGATTTTTGCTTCAGTGTGACTTGATTTTTCGGCAGAGACCACTGTCGTTTTCTACTGATTCCTCTAAGGTACATTATGTTCTGGGGCTGTTAAGAGGGAGAGCTCTGGTTTGGGCTGAGGCTGTGTGCTCAGATCAAACTTTGACTGGATTGACTTTTGCTGATTTTTCTGCTAAATTGAAGACTGTTTTTGACCATCCTGACCATGTGGCTAATTCCTCCAAGATACTTTTTAATTTGAGGCAGGGTTCTAACAGTGTGGCAGAGTATTCTATTGAGTTCTGGACGTTGGCAGCGGACTCCAAGTGGAACAATGTGGCACTTCAAGGAGCATTTCTAAACGGTTTGAATGAAGCCATTAAGGATGAACTGGCTGCTCGTGATGAGCCACATGATTTACATTCTCTCGTTTCCCTGTCCATTAAGCTAGACAACCGGTTGCGGGAGAGGCGTCGGGAGAGAGGCGGTCGGCCACATCTAGGAGGACGAGTTCCCCAGCCTTCAACCACTCGAGTCTCGCCTCCCCGGAGCCGGCAGCTTCTTGTTCCTGATCCCATCCCGAGCACAGAGGAGGAACCAATGCAAGTGGGTCGAGCTCAACTACCTCCAGCAGAGCGGCAACGGCGCCTCCAGGCAGGTGAGTGCCTGTACTGTGGAGACGCCACACACATTCTGGCTACATGCCCTAAGCGACCCAAAAGACAAGGCTCGCTCGTAACGGTGGGTCTACCGGAACACGTCATTCCCCGATTACAAGTACCTGTAACCTTACGTTTCCAGAGTCATTCCCTGCCACTCTCAGCTCTCATAGACTCAGGTGCAGAAGACAACTTTATTAGCCACCAGTTCGTTACACAAGCTCGTATCCCCATGGAGCCACTACCTACCCCCATTCGGGTCACAACAGCCCTTGATGGGCGCCTCCTCGCGGAGATAACTCATCAAACCTCCCCCGTTTCCCTAGTGATTTCTGGCAATCATTGTGAAAGCATTCAGTTAAGAGTTATGTCTGGCTCAGCTACCTCCCTAATCCTTGGCTTCCCCTGGTTGGCTCTTCACAACCCACAAATTGATTGGACACGTCACACCATTCTCAGTTGGAGCACTAAACTGCCATTCAGAGTGCCTTAGATCAGCGGTTCCCCCCACTAAGTGTAACCCAACTCATCCCTAAGCTCCTCTCGATCTGTCATCTGTCCCCAAAGAATACCATGACTTAGCGGAGTTTTCAGTAAGGACAAGGCTCTGTCTCTACCACCACATAGGCCTTATGATTGCCCTATTGAACTGCTTCCTGGTGCTCCCTTGCCCTCTAGTCGCTTATACAATCTGTCCCGACCGGAAAGAGAGGCAATGGAGCAGTATATTGGGGATTCTCTGGCCCTCGGGCATAATCCGTCCCTCGTCGTCTCCTTTGGGTGCAGGTGTTCTTTTTCGTGTAAAAGAAAGACAAGTCGTTACGCCCCTGTATCGATTTCAGGGGTTTAAACAACATAACTGTTAAAAACAAGTATCCCCTTCCACTCATCAACTCAGCTTTTGAACCTCTGCATGGCGCCACAGTTTTTTCCAAGCTCGACCTCAGGAACGCTTATCACCTTGTCCGAATCCGAAAGGGAGATGAGTGGAAAACCGCTTTCAACACTCCACTGGGACATTTTGAGTATTTGGTCATGCCCTTTGGGCTCTCAAACGCCCCTGCTGTTTTCCAAGCCATGGTGAACGATGTTCTTAGGGATTTTTTGAACCGATTTGTCTTTGTATACCTGGATGATATTCTTGTTTTTCCAAGTCACCCGAGGAGCATGAGTCACACGTCCGTCAAGTCCTTCAAACGGCTCTTGGAGAACAAGCTGTACGTCAAAGCAGAAAAGTGTGAGTTCCACAAACAGTCTACATCGTTCTTGGTTTCATAATTGAGAGCGGGCAGGTGAAGGCGGACCCCGAGAAGATCCGGGCAGTGACGGAATGGCCCACACCCACCACCCGTAAGCAACTTCAACGATTTTTGGGCTTTGCTAACTTCTACCGTAGATTCAATAAGGGTTTTAGTAAAGTGGTGGCACCCCTTACTAGACTCACATCCCCAAAGTCCCTTTTCTGTGGTCCCCTGAGGCGGAGCAGGCGGTAGGGTTTTGAAGGAAACTGTTTTCCACCTCCCCGTGTTGATACACCCAATACCTCTCTGCAGTTTGTTGTGGAGGTGGACGCGTCGGACTCAGGTGTGGGAGCAGTCCTCTCCCAGCGCTCCCCACTGACCAAAAGCTTCACCCCCTGTGCTTTTTTCTCCAAGAAATTGTCACCCCACAGAACGGAATTACGACGTTGGAAAACCGGGAACTGCTGGCGGTCAAGCTAGCACTGGAAGAATGGCGGCACTGGCTGGATGGAGCTGAAACTGCCGTTTGTGGTCTGGACAGACCACAAAAACTTGGCTTACATCCAAGCCACTAAGAGACTCAACTCACGCCAAGCCAGATGGCCCTGTTTTTTTAGTAGGTTTAACTTTATTCTTACATACATGACCGGGTCAAGAAATGTTAAACCAGATGCTTTGTCCCGCCAGTTTTGCTGACCCTTCGGAGACCAGCGAGCCTGAGGCAGTCCTGCCTTCCTCATGCGTCGTGGTGGCAGTACAGTGGGAGATCTAGTCTCTTGTGAAGACTGCACTTGCCACGGACCCGGGACCGGAGTGATGGGACCTCCCAACCTACTCTTTGTTCCCGAGACGGGTCCGGTCTCAGGTGTTGCAGTGGATTCACACCTCCCGTTTTGCTGGTCACCCTGGGATGAGAACGCACGTTGACGCTGCTTAGGATACATTTTTGGTGGCCTTCAATGGAAACTGACGTTCAGGCTTTTGTGGCAGCCTGTTCAAACCCTGTGCTCGGGGCAAAGCCTCCCATCAGTCCCCTTCGGGGCTGCTGCTACCCCCTCCCAGTTCCCAGCCGTCCCTGGTCCCACATTGCCATGGATTTTGTCACCGGCCTACCCAAGTCTGAAGGTAATGATACTATACTTACCATTGTGGACAGATTCTCTAAATCTGTCCACTATATAGCATTACCTAAATTACGTCTGCCAGTGAGACAGCGGACCTCCTAGTCCAAATGTATTCCGTCCCCATGGAATACCTGTGGACATCGTATCTGATAGAGGCCCACAGTTTACTTCCCGTGTTTGGAAGTTTTTCTGTTCTGCTTTGGGTGCTTCGTTAGTCTGTCCTCAGGGTTTCATCCCCAGACCAACGGTCAAAACAGAAAGAGCCAATCAAAACCTCGAAGCAACCCTTCGTTGTGTGGCTGCTCAACATCCATCATCCTGGGCCAAACATCTGCCTTGGATAGAAGTACGCCCCACAACTCCCTCACCACCTCTGCCACCGGTCTTTCACCCTTCGAGGTTACCATGGGTTATCAACCCCCTATGTTTCCTGCTCAGGAGAAGGAATTGGCTGTTCCCTTCGGTTCAGGAGAACCTCCGCCGCTGCCAGAGAGTGTGGAGCGACGCTCGGGAAGCATTGCTTCGGACCACCGACAGGAAACAAGACGACAGCGGATAGGAGCAGGACTCCCCGCACCTGTGTTTTCATCCTGGTCAAGAGGTTTGGCTGTCATCAAAGAACGTACCTCTTCGTACCAAATCACGCAAGCTGTCTCCTCGGTACCTGGGTCCGTTTGTGGTGGAGTCCATCATTAACCCGCGCTGCGGTTTCGTTTGAAGTTGCCTTCAGCCATGAAGATACACCCTACTTTCCACGTCTCCCAACTGAAACCTGTGTCCTCCAGCCTTTTGTGTCCGCCGGCAGATCCACCTCCACCTGTTCGCCTCATTGACGACCATCCGGCCTACACCGTCAGTAGGCTCCTGGACTCTCGGAGGCGGGGTAGGGGGTCTCCAATACCTAGTCGATTGGGAAGGTTATGGACCAGAGGAGAGGTCTTGGGTCCCTAAGCGTTTTGTGTTGGATCCTCAGCTGATCACGGACTTCCATCACGACAACCCTGACAGGCCTGGTGGGTCGCCAGGTGGCGACCATGAGGGGGGGGTACTGTTATGTGGGCAGCTTGTCTCTCCCTTTTCTGTTTCCCTTCCTCCTTGTTTTGTCTCCTCTTTGTCTGTTGTATCTGTATGTGTGTTTTGTCCCCTTTATGTGTGTGTGTCTGGAGTGGATCGGGGGGCGTGCTCAGGATCTGCCTCTCAGCTGTGCAGCTGCGGGTTGTTTCCAGTGATTCCTGCCTACGCAGCTGCATCCTATTCTCTCATCAACCTGCACTACTAATTCCTGGGCCATGGCTCTCCACCGGCGCCAGATCGTTGTTCTTACTAGAGCGGTAACTTGGCTCACCAGTAAAGTTATATATTTCTTAGTCTTCAGCCTGGCTTTTTACTCTCCTTAACCTGCCGTTTGTTTTGTCTTCAGTTCAGACATACCTCCCTGCCTGCCTGCCTTCGTGCCTGCCTGCCTGCCTCAGCCTCTCCTTCCGCCGGAGCCGACTAGCCCACTCTGTTCCTTTTCTTCAGTTGTTTTTTGGACTATGACAAATTGAACTTTTATTAAAAGTATTTTTGTTTCCTGCACTCCCTTAGTCGTGTTTGTTTCTCTGAGTGCTGGGTTGAACCATAGCGTAACACCGTCGTAGTACGGATGAAGCCTGAGATGGAATGTGACGCTAACTGAAGCTGGTTAGCTTTAGAAAACCCTGAATAGATCTAGCTTGCTTCGTAGGAAACACCTCTGACCATGAATGTGGTGACTGACTGAATGACTCAGGGGAGTAGAATGTAAATTGCAGTAGTCACAGTCAGTGGTAGGTGTTACTGGGTAATTTTAGACTGTTAGTCTGTATCCATGGAGCTGAGCAGGGCATACAGACATTTTTCTTTCCTGGCCGTCGACTTTGTCACACTCCTGAACTGAGAGTGCACATCAACACCTCTCTTCCTTCTCTCTTTCTCTTGCCGATTCACCTCCAATTAACACTTGCGACTGTGTGTGT
>JAGTTL010001665.1:0-12733 GCA_036851935.1 Coregonus suidteri | reverse complement strand
TGGGGGCCCAAAGGGGTGTTGTTTTGGGGGAATGACCATGGAAAACCTGCTGGGCGCAGACTACGGGTGGGTGCTGCTAGGTGCCCAATAGCAAAGATAGGCGGGGATTTCTAGCATATTTTAATGGCCTGGAGCCGGGGGTTTTGACACAAACTGTAGTGAGGCCCCCCAAAAAGGGCGCAGGTCACAGTGTGGGTTGTATGGGGCTTTGGAGACAAAACGGGGCATGGATGACACTCCAATTTCGATAGAGTGTTGGGGCTATTTTTAAAGACATCGCCGAAGTAAAGGATCGTAATATCTTTTTTACAGGGCTGTTTGGCAGCATGGTGAAGGAGGCTTTGTTGGGGAATAGGAACCGTTTCCCCTAGTTTAACTTTGGATTGGAGTTTTCTTTTGGAGTCGGAATTTGGAGTTTACAGTCTAACCAGACCCCTAGGTATTTTAGTTGTCCACTACTCTAGGTCGCCCCTCGAGAGGGGTTTTCTGCGGGGGGGCGGGTGCCCAGCGTTCGATTGAAAAAGCATGCTTTTTTTTTACAGTTTTTTAAGAGCAGTTGGGGGCTACTGAAGGTTGTTTTGCTTGGCTCGTTTTGGAGGTTTGTTAAAACATTTCCCAAATAAAGGGGCCAGATTATCAAAATGGTGTCGTCCTGCGAAAAAGGGATCTGAGAGTCACCAGCAGCAAAGCGCATCATTGTATACAGGGAGAAAAGTGTCCCCCCAAGAATTAAACCCGGGGCACCCCATAGAGACTGCCTGGGTCCGACAACGGGCCCTCCGATTTGACACACTAAACTCTATCTGAGAAGTGTTGGTAAACCGGCAAAAGGCAGTCATTTGAAAAACCAAAGGCTATTGTCTGCCAATAAAATGCGGTGGTTGCGATCGAAACCCTTGGCCAGGTCATGAAACGGCTGCCAGTACTATCTATTATAAAATCCGTTTTAATTCTTTAGGATTTTGACTGGCTAAAGTACCCATGACCAGCTCGGGAAACCGGATTGCATAGCGTAGAAGGTACGGGGGTATTCAAAAAGGGTCGGTGATCTTTTTTTGTTAATTTGGGCTTTCAAAATTTCGAAAGGCAGGAGGAGGTAAGGTCTGTAGCGTTTTGGGTCTAGAGTGTCCCCCCTTTGAAGAGGGGGATGACCCCCGGGCAGCTTTCCAAACTCGGGATCTCAGACTTATGAAAGAGAGGTTTAACAACTAGGGGTTTCGACAATTTCGGCGGCTAGTTTTAAAAGAAAGGTCCAGTTGTCTACCCACGATTTTTAGGTCCAGAATTTTCAGCGCTTTCAAACATCCGCTGTCTAAATTTGTGTGAAGGGGAAAAGGGGGGGCTGGGGAAGTTGCAGCAAGGGGGGCAGAGTTGGTGGGCCCGGGGGAGTGGAGCCAGTGGAAGCTGGCCACGTACAAAAGCCTCGCATGGCCAGCTGTAGCATGTCCGCCCGGCTGACCACTGCAAACGCAAAACCGGGGCCCCCCTTTTAGCAGGGGAAAAATGGGACTGCACCCCGTCCCCAAAAAACCCCCGATAAACCTCCGGTATAATTGGCAAAACCCCAAAACTGCTGCCCTCTTTCCCAGTGGGTTTTTTTTGCCATTCGCACAGCTGACCACGGTCAACTCCATCTTCACCCCTGACCGGACAACCGATGCCCCCAAAAGAGACCCTGGGGAAAACAGAAATTTCTCTGCCTTGACATACAAGTATGCTCAACAGTCTACCAAACACTCGGCGTAACAGGGCTACATGCTCGGCACGGTAGCGAGTACACTAAGATGTCGCAGATTAATTACCACTCCCTGACCATGCAGGTCCCAGGAAGATTTCATCCACAAATGAGTGGAAGGACTGAGAGGAGCATCATTTAAACCCGTATGGCATGACAGTTACTCATAATGACCTGAGGTGGCTACTAAAATGCTGGTCTTCCATTCATCCCCTCCCTAATGTCGCACCAAGTTATAAGCGCTCCTGAGATCCAGTTTTGTGAAGAACCGCGCCCCGCGTAATGATTCAGTCATACTCGACAATCAGAGGAAAGGAGAGGTACCTGTATTTCACAGTGATCTGAATTGAGACTACGATAAATAATACACGGGCGCAAACCTCCATCTGTCTGCTTCACAAAAAAAAGAAAACTCGAGGGACGCAAGGGGAAGTGGAGGGCCGTATGGATCACTGGTTTCAGGGAACTCAAGCTATGTCTGTATCCATAGCGCCCGTCGACGCTTGAGACAGAGGATACACATTCGTCTGCGGACGTGCCGCCACCTGTCTGGAGGTTTATCGCACAATCTCCCTGCCTATGCGGGTGGGCCAACGTATTGTGTGCCCTCGTCTTGCTGAAAACACGAGTGCCCAAATCATCATAACTAAGGGGGTAATGTGCATGGCGGGCACTTGGTTCGGGATCTCCCACCGTGGTCGCCCCCACGGAAACACCTAGACATCGCCCCAACACAATGCCAAGACCATTCCTTGAGAGCCCCGTCTGTCGCCACGAAATGGTGGGGTCAGGCGTGACTCACCAAGTATAGCCCCAGCACCACGGAATACGCCAGGAAAGGTCAATTCGGTACAACTGAATAATTCATCATGGACCCCCCTGCGTCCTTCATCTTAGTGGCGCTGTGACTTCCCTAAATCAACCCAGACCACAAACGGGCGGCTATCTAGGCATTGGAAAGGAAAGGGTGCATCAAACGGGCAGGAGGGGAAATCCCTAACCCTAGAACAAAATCTCAGATCAATAAAATTCCCAGCTGCGCCTGAATCGACTATGCGCCTTATGCTGGGAATGAGATGCAACATGAGGAACAATACTACAGGTAGACAAAAGTGAACAAACAGAGAGCTCTGGGTGAGTGGTGGCCGGCGCATACTCACCTGGAAATGACTCTCCAGTGTAGCGACCTGTTGTCCCGATTCCCGGGAGACCCTCGCCAGCAGAACTAGCCGCCGTGTGTCCTCCACTGGGCCACAGCTGTGCAGGGGACAGCCTCCTCGGATCTCTCTCATTTCTCCCTCTAGCGCCAGCACCCCCAAAGGCTCATTGGGCTCAGGCTTCGGAGGGTGCTGGGGAATGGAATGGACCGGGCCCCATATTCGTGACGTTCCGCGAGTGGCCAGCAGGGTATATCCAGGCGGAAGGGACCTGTCCACTTAGCTGGTCAAAGGACAGCTTTTGGTGTCAACTGTAGGCCTGCTCTCGACGAAAACGTCCTCACGCAGGCTAACACCTATAGTTGCTCGATGAGGGACCCTCTCATTCCACCCCGCATCCGCCGGTAGAGTCCGGAAAGCCAGGGCGAAATCCTGTGCGCTCCTCTTCCCCTGTCGGAAGGTGGAACAGAAGCTCCCCCGCCGCTTAACCCTCAGGGCGGGTGATCGTGAAAAACCCTTGAAGCGAGCGGGAAGAACTTCCGCGTAGCTGATGGTTGGTGGCGGCGTATATTCCCATCCATTTGGCGGTTGGCCCACTCCACACCTGGCCGGAGAGTACAGAGATGAGGGCGGGACACGCTCTCGTATCCCGAAAAGGGGGGGGCGAAGGGTGTATGTGGGGCAGTAGAGTCCACCTGGGGAAGAGGAACCCATGACACCCGGAGGCTCGTCGCCATCATTAAGCCCTCGGGAGCTGAGAGCCGAATCCCACTGTATTCCGGAACCGGTCCTGGTGGGATGGCACGATGGTGGTGGTAAATGTAGGAGGAGGTGTGGGCACGCCTCCACTTCCACATCGGCGCAGGGGTGGTCATGACATCATGAATGGCGGGAGCCGAGTTGCTGGATCTTGGGCGTCATGGCAGGCTGACCCGATCCTCCAGCGACTCGGTCGCCGCCGCTGCTCCTGCTGACTCCATTGATGGTGTGTTGTTCTGCTCAGTGTTGAAGTGGATGTGGTGTTGGAGTCAGGCGGCAGGGAAACAGAAGCTTAGTCCAACAGACTTTACTAGTCAGGAAAAATGACAAATACAAAGGAACGGGCCTCAAACAACGGAGGTGAGCGATACGGCAAACAGTCAGTAAAACACGAAATATAAGCGATGCGGCAAACAGGTGCGTCAATACACTTAAATACACCAGAGCAAACCCATCCAAAACCCAGAGCAACGGGACAGGCGTGACAACAACACACAACACACAAACAAAACTCAAAGGAAACTTATTAGGATGACATAATCAATAAGTGATAAGACACAGGTGCACCAAACAGACAAAACCAAACAAACATAGAGAACATCAAACGGTAGCAGCTAGTACTCCGGGGACGACGAACGGCCGAAGCCTGACCCGAACAAAGGAGGAGGAGCAGTCTCGGCGGGAATTCGTGACAGAAGGAGCGTTTCACTCAAAATCTCAGATACCATGGCCCATTACATTCTTTCCTTACACGGATCAGTCGTCCTGGTCCCTTTGCTTAAAAACAGCCCCAATAGCATGATGTTTCCACTCCCCATGCTTCACAGTAGGTATGGGTTTCTTGGGATGCAACTCAGCATTATCTGTCCTCCAAACACGAAGAGTTGAGTTTGTACAAAAAGTTCTATTTGGTTTCATCTGACAATAAGACATCCTCCCCCCAATTTACGCTTCTGGATCATCCAAATGCACTCTAGGCAAAACCTCAGACGGGCATGGACATTGTACTGGCTTCTTAAGCTAGGGGACACGTTTCTGGACACTGACCGGATTTGAGTCCCCTGGCGGCGTAGTGTGTTACTGATTGGTAGGACTTTGTTACTTTGGTCCCACGCTCTCTGCAGGTCATTCACTAGGTCCCCCCGTGTGGTTCCTGGGATTTTTGCTCACCGTTCTTGGATCATTTTGAACCACCCCGGGGTGAGGGTGAGATCTTGCGTGGAGCCCCAGATCGAGGGAGATTATCAGTGGTCTTGTATGTTTCGCCATTTCCTAATAATTGCTCCCACAGTTGCTTTCTTAAACCAAGATGCTTACCTCTTGCAGATCAAGATGGCGAAGTAGTGCAGTTGTTGTTTTATTCGTACTGTCTGTAAATTAGCCTGAAGAAATACAAATTTTAGTACATTTTTCGGTACATATTTCCCTATCAGACTTTTCATCCTTCTACAAGATATAATTTCCTGCAACCCGCCTCACTCAATGGGAACGGATTCTCTCTATTGAACTTACCTTTATCTAGAATTTAGAAATATCCAGTTGAAAAAACTAGTCTAGCCAGCTAAACTAGCTACTTGCTAATTTGCTATTAGCCACAGCTAGCGGTGTTTTCAACCCAGAAACATTGAATTTTTTTTTCCCGCAGGGATTAAGTTTTAATCACGGGACATTGATCACGGGATGATTCGTCAGTCTGCACCAGTGCGCTTATCGACCCAGAAACATATTTCAGGTTTTCCGAGGAAATCAATGCATTCACTTGAAACTTTAACTCCGGACTTCATCGCTTTCCAGCTGGCTACAACAAAACGGACGCTTGTGTTTGGCTAATCAACATGAGCTAGGCCCATCTCACGCGTATATACCTCTATATCAACCTGACGGGACCACATATTATTGACACGGAGCCCCGCCGATCCTACACGACTCGGCTCTGCCGAAGAAATCGATCTGAGGTGGTTAAGACGTAACCACGAAGATTACATCCATCTCGATAGCCCTCGGCCAGTTAGAACCACAGCTTACTCACTAAACTGAACTAGTTACTGCGACTAGGATAATTGCTATTAGCCACAGATAGCAGTTGTTTCACCTCAGGAACATTTGATTTTTTTCCGCGGGATTAATTTTAATCACTGGACTTTGATCACCGGATATTCGGCCAAGTCAGCACCTGCGCGTTATCGACCCAGGAACAATATCCAGTTTTTCCGCCGGAATCACTGGGACCTTTAACTCCGGATTCTTCTGCTACCAGCTAGGCTACAAAACAAAAGGACGTTAGCACACGCTAGCCGTGGCCTCTCTTTACTCACTAGCACTTCACCACCGGACCTTAGGATAACCCAGCATACAGCTGGATATAATGCTGGAACTGTTCCTTTTTACGGTACTACAAGCCTGTTTATGTTTAGCCTCAGCCCCCAAACATGGTTTAGTTATTGTTGTTTCGTTATTTCTAATTGTACTACATCACTGTAGGATCCCCCCAGCCTAGCTAAACTGCCTTAGTTCTTAGTTAGCTCCTTGTCCCTCCAACCCATACACTCAGAGAGCCACTACAATTGATGCCTCTAGAGATAATATCTTCTTTCAGTGGTACCCCACGCTTAGTGTTTACCTCCACTTTTAATCATATTCCTTCCATATCCTGTCTGTTGTACATAATGCCCTGAATCTTTTCTATTACACCCCGAAATCTGCCCCCCTTCTTCTATGTACCCAACGCACTGGAAGACAGTTCTTAAAGCCCTTTAGCCGTTATCCTTATTCTAGTTCCTCCTCTGTTCCTCTGGTGATGTAGAGGCTAACCCAGGCCATCCCCCCTGTAGCCCACAGTATCACTCCTACTCCCCAGGAGCTATCATTTGTTGACTTCGTAAATCGCAAAAGTCTTGGTTTCTTAGACATAAATTAGACAGAAGTCTACTTCCTAAGTTTGAGTTAATTCACTGCGTTATGCCACTACTCTGCAAGCCCATGATGTTCTAGCAGTGTTCTGACTCCGGCTCCTCCCCAGGCAAGGCCACCAAAACTTCTGAAATTTCCATCACCAACTATAACATTTCCGTCTTCTAGACTAGAACCTGCAACGGGGGTGGAAGTTGCAATTACTGTAGAGATAGCCTGCAGAGCTCTATCATAGCTCATCAGGTCTGTACACAAAACAGTTGAGCTTATACTTCTACAAAGCCACCTTTGCCAGAAATAAGTCTCTCACTGTTGCAGCTTGCTACAGACCCCCTCAGCCCCAGGCTGTGAACTGCGACACCATATGTGAATTGATTGCCCCCATTTATCCTCTGAGTTTGTACTGCTTGTTGACCTACAATTGGGATATGCTTAATACCCCCAGCCATCCCTTACCAATCCAAGCTAGAGCCCTCAACCTCAACGCAAATTATCAACGAACCTACCAGGTACAACACTAAATCATAAAAAATGGGTACCTTCATAGATATCATCCTGAATACCATACCCCTTAAATACACCTCAGCTGTCTTCAACCAGGATTCTCAGCGATCACTGCCTTATTGCCTGCGTCAGTAAACGGTGTTCCGCGCGTCAAACAAACCACCCTCCATCACTGTAAAAACGCTCCCTAAAACACATTTAGCGGTGAGGGAGGCCTTCTAAATTGGAAAATCGGCACAGGTATCCTGGATGGATATAGATTCTCATTTCCGTCAGTAGAGGATGCCGGGTTGTTCCTTAAAAGTAATTTCCTTCTCAATCTTAAATACAACATGCCCATTCAAAAAAATACAGAAAACTAAGAACAGATATAGCCCCTGGTTACTCATCAGACTTGAATGCCTTGACCAGCACAAAACATTCCGTGTGGACCAGGCATTAGAAGCCTCAATAGCCCCCGCGATATGCAACTTTCAGGGAAGTTTTAGGAACCAAAATACACAAGGCAGTTCAGGAAAGAACAAAGGCTACAACTTTTCAAACAGAAATTTGCATCCTGTCGCACTAACTCCAAAAACGTTTCTGGGACACTGTAAAGTCCATGCGAGAAGAAAGAGCTACTTCCTTCCAGCTTGCCCACTGCAACTGAGGCTAGGAACACACTATCTACACCGATAAATCTACAATAAATCGAGACTTTCAACAAGCATTTTGCTACAGCGGGCCATTGCTTTCCATTTATGGCTACCACTAAACCCGGCCACCAACTCTGCACCATCTGCTGCAACTTGCCCATGCCCCCCCCGATTTCCTTCACACAAATTCAGTACAGCGATGTTTTGAAAGCGCTGCAAAATCTGGACCCCTACAAAATCAGCTGCGGCTAGACAATCTGGAACCCTTTCTTCCATAAAACTAGCCGCCGAAATTGTCGCAAACCCCTATTAACTCGTCTGGTTCAACCTATATTTCATAACGTATGAGAATCCCAGAGATTGGAAAGCTGCCCGCGGTCATTCCCCTCTTCAAAGGGGTGGACACTCTAGATCCAAACTGCTTACAGACACTATATCCATCCTGCCAGCCTTTTCGAAATAGTATTCGGGAAAAAGCCAAGGTAATACAAACAGATCATCGACCATTTTCGAATTACCACCGTACCTTCTCCGCTATTCAATCGGTTACGAGCTGGTCACGGGTGCACTTCAGCCTAAGCTCAAGGTCCTAAACGATTATTATACACCTGCGCATGATAATAGGACAGTACTGTGCAGCCGTCTTCATCGACATGGCCAAGGCTTTCGACTCTGTCAAACCACCGCCCATTCTTATCGGCAGACACACACACGCTTGGTTTCTCACATGAACGACTCCGACTGGTTCACCAACTACTTCTCAGATAGAGTTTCCCCCCCCCCCCCGTGTGTCAAATCGGAGGGCCTGTTGTCTGGACCTATAGGCAGTCTCTATGGGGGTTGCCACAGGGTTCAATGCTTGGGCCGCCACACTTTTCTACGTGTATATCCAATGATGTCGCTCTTGCTGATGGTGACTCTCAGATTACACCTCTACGCAGACGACACCATTTTGTAGACATCTGACCCTTCATTGGGACACTGTAGTTAACAAACCTCAAAACGAGCTTCAAACGCCCATACAACAATCCTTCAGTAGCCTTCAACTGCTTTTAAACACTAAGTAAAACTAAATGCATGCTTTTCAATCGAACGCTGTAAGCCCGCCCACCCACCCCGACTAGAATCTCCACTCTCGGATGGCGGGTCTGACTTAGGAGTAATGGGGACAACACTACAAAATATCTAGGTGTTGGTTAGACTGTAAACTCAACTTGCCAGACTCACCATAAAGAATCTCCAATCCAAAGTTAAAATCTAGAATCGCGCTTCCTATTTCGCACAAAAGCCTCCTTCACTCATGCTGCCAAACATGCCCTCGTAAAACTGATATCCATACCGATCCTTGACTTCGGCGATGTCATTTATAAAAATAGCCTACACACACTCTAATCAGCAAATTGGATGTAGTCTATCACAGTGCCATCGTTTGTGTCTCCAAAGCCCCATACACTGTACACCCACGTGACCTGTACGCTCTTGCTTGGCTGGTGCCTCACTACATGGTCGTCGGTTCTAAATCCAACTGTTCCAGAGCCATCTCTAGATCTACTGCTAGGCAAAATCACCGCCTTATCTTAGCTCATTGGTCACCATTAGCAGCACCCACACGTGTTCTGCGCTTCCACGCAGGTATATCTCACTAGGTTCATTCCCAAAAGCCAACACCTACCTTTGGCGCCATTCCTTCAGTTCTCTGTTGCCAATGACTGGAAACGAATTGCCAAAAATCTCTGAAGCTGGGCGGACTCGATATCCCGCAATAACTTCAAGGCATCAGTTGTCAGAGCACCTTACGCGATCCACCTGAACCTGTACACAGCCATTCGAAAATAGCCCACCAAACTACCTCAATCCCTATATTGTTAGTAACTTGCTCTTTTGCACCCAAGTATCTCTATCTGCACATATCTCTTGCACAAAGCTCGCATTCCGAGTGTTAAATACTATTGTAATATTCCGCACTAATATAGCCTATTTATTGCCTTACCTCCATAACTTGATCTTTGCACAAACTGTATCTATATTTTCTGTTGTATTTTTGACTTTATGTTTTTTTTACCCCATATGTAACTCTGTGTTGTTTTGTTGCACTACGTTGCTTTGTCTTGGCCAGGTCGCCAGTTGTAAATGAGAACCTGTTCTCAAACTGGACTTACCTGGTTAACAAAGGGTGAAAATAAAAATAAAAATAAAAATTCACAGTCTTACCAGCCTGGTGCAGGTCTACAATTTGTTTGTGTCCTTTGTCAGCTTGGACAGCTTGGTGGGGGGGCCGGCTTGACCATAGTGGAGTTTGGAGTATGACTATTTGAGGTTGTGCGACCAGGTGTCTTTATACTGATAACAAGTTACTACAGGTGCCATAAATACAGTAAACGAGTTGGAGGAAAGAGGAGCCCTCTTAAAGAATACGTTACAGGTCTGTGAGAGCCAGAAAATCTTGTTGTTTGTAGGTGACCAAATAGTTATTTTTCCACCATAATTTGCAAAATAAATTCATTAAAAATCCTACAATGTGATTTTTCTGGATATTTTTTTCTCAATTTATCTGTCATAGTGACGTGTGTACCTATGATGAAAAATTACAGGCTCTCTATCATCTTTTTAAGTGGGAGAGAACTGCACAATTGGTGGCTGACTAAAGTATTTTTTTCTCCCCCCACTGGCAATGTGATGTATAAGAAAATAGTGCTGACCTCATACAGTATGTAGGTATGTACTGAATGTGATCACTTTCATCATTTCTGTTTTCTTTTCTCAGCAGCAGGAATGTGAGAGATGTGAGCAAACTGTCCTACTCAATGAGGTTTATGGCTCCCTCGTATTGACTCCCTCCCAACACTGGCTTTCACCAATCAGATGCCTATACCAACCATGTGTCATCCCCCCTCCTCCATTGGCCATACGCGCTCAGGCTGCACAGCGGGTTCATTGTATTTTCATACCTAGTCACGAACACTGCCACAGTCTGCTGAATCCCAGTTGCCACCGGGCCACTGCAGATGTATCTACAAGGTAAACGAGAGGACCTATGGCAGATACACATTTTCCTCAATGCTGCTCGATACCTGCCACTTTTTTGAGAAGACTCCAGCAGCCAACCGGGAAGTAGAGGGGCACCACTGAGGTCTCAGTTGTCAGTGGAATTTAAAATGTCAGGAAGGGACAGTTCTACCTTACCCCCTCCCCCCCCTGGCTCAGCGGTTTTGGAAAAATTTTTCAATTTCCTCGAACCCCCCCACCCTGGTTTCAGCCACAGAGTGCCCAGTTCCCACAGGGGCCCAAGTACCACAGCCACTGTAAAGGGGAGGAACGATGGGCAGCTAGAAGTTTCTTTCAGGCGCCTCCCAGCCTGCCAACAGTTTTTGACGATGATTCATGCCACCAGAGCGACAGAGAGGATCCTATGAGGTCTCAGTTGCTACAGAGACCATGGGCACATTTATTTTGTTTTTGGGAGGTAAGATCAGCAGAAATCCCCTGTTCCAAGTGCCTCCAAGCTGCCACTTGTCTTTGACATTGCAAAAAACTGCAGGGGAGGCAGTAAGGGCCCACCAAGTGCCCAGTTACAGTGAAACAAACAATGAGGTCCATCCCTCAAAAGGGAAATGGCAGTGTCAAAGCCCCCTGAACCCGCAGCACGCTCCCCAAACCCCCAGTATCCAAGACTTGCCCCCAAACTGAACAAGGAGACGAAGAGGATGCCACCCAGTCCTCCGTTGCCACGCGATCACTGGGCACATCCATTTTCCAGGGAGGGGACCGTTGGGGTGATAAAAGCCCCGGGTCCAATGCTGCCTTCAAAGTTGCCCAAAAATTTAGACAAAGACCCAAAAACAGCCCGAGGGGGCAGTAAGAGAGCACCCCCAAGACTCAAAATGTAGGGGAAACGGGGTGTTCCGGCACTGCCAAAATTTAGGGGAGGCAGTGAGGACACCAAAAGGTCCAGTTGCATGGGAAGCCGCCCCTTTCCGTGTCCACGTCCACAAGAGGAGTTTTGGGATAAAAAATCTCCGCACCTGCCCAAAACTGCCCTCTAATCCTGACCTGCACCAACCAAGACACAAAAAGCTATGGAAGAATTGAGTGCAACAAAGGCTCAGTCAACACAGAGGCAACTGTTGCCATTACATCTGGGGTGATAAAAATCCTCCCGGTCTGCAATGCATTTACAAAACAAAGACCCCAAGCAGCCCGAGGAAAGTTTAGGACACCCCAGAGTCTCAGTTAAACAGAGGAAGTGCAGTTGCACCCCTGTCAAAAGGAGGAACTGATGAGTGATTTAAAAGCCCCGTCCTAGCACTTCCCCAAGCCTGGACTCCATGACAAGGACCACAAGCAGCCCGAGCAGAAAGGGAAGGGCCTAGTGAAGAGGGGACGCTGCCCCCAGCTCACCAGTGTCCAGATGCAACTTAACTCGAACCGCATGATGAGCCCCCAACCCCTTTCTTGATGGCCCCAAGAGCCGGTTTGAGTGAGAGCACCATATGCAGGTAAGGGTGAGGAACCCAGGCCCCGGACCCCGGAAGAGGCAAAAATAGGTGTTATTTCATAATCCAGGGTTGGGGGTCGTTCCATTCAATTAAAGCATTGAAAAAGAATTGAATTTTAAAATACTTCCCGAATTGATGGAATTAAAGGAATTGACCCCAAACCCCGTACCTATGCTCATAGTAAAAAATCACCCCTTTCTGGGGTAACATTGATACGTTAGTGTGAAAACCCCGGAAGAACCTCATGGGTATTTTAAAATTTATTTGGGATACAAAAAACAAGTTACCTCAATTACGCCTCCAAATTTTGTGCCCCCCGTAGCTAACAATGTTTGTCCTTATTTTTTTGTATTTGGCTGCACCATGCAAGCTTATAACTGTTTTGTCTAAATGTGTTTGTATCTCTGTTGTTTAGTGTATTTATGTCCCAGTTTTATGGGTCTTGCATAAAAAAAACAAAAAGTTCTACATAGGTTTATATCAGGATTTTGTGGTTTTCTCACCTAGCTACCTTTAAATTTAAGCATAATAACTATA
>JAGTTL010001664.1:0-12741 GCA_036851935.1 Coregonus suidteri | reverse complement strand
GAGGCTCTATACTCCAACTAGGAGGCTGTTGAGGCTCTATACTCCACTAGGAGGCTGTTGAGGCTCTATACTCCACTAGGAGGTTGTGAGGCTCTATAATCTGTTTTGAGGCTCTATACTCCACTAGGAGGCTGTTGAGGCTCTATACTCCACTAGGAGGTTGTTGAGGCTCTATACGCCACTAGGAGGCTGTTGAGGCTCTATACTCTCACAACACTAGGAGGCTGGTTGAGGCTCTATATACCCACTGGAGGTTGCTCTATACTCCACTAGGAGGATGTGAGGCTTGAGGCTCTATACCTCCACTAGGAGGTTGTTTGAGGCTCTATACTCCACTAGGAGGCTGTTGAGGCTCTATACTCCCACTAGGAGGCTGTTGAGGCTCTATACTCCACTAGGAGGTTGAGGCTTGTTGACTAGGCTCTATACTCCACTAGGAGGCTGTTGAGGCTCTATACTCCACTAGGAGGTTGTTGAGGCTCTATACTCCACTAGGAGGCTGTTGAGGCTCTATACTCCACTAGGAGGTTGTTGAGGCTCTATACTCCCACTAGGAGGCTGTTGAGGCTCTATACTGCACTAGGAGGTTGTTGAGGCTCTATACTCCACTAGGAGGTTGTTGAGGCTCTATGCTCCACTAGGAGGCTGTTGAGGCTCTATACTCCACTAGGAGGCTGTTGAGGCTCTATACTCCACTAGGAGGCTGTTGAGGCTCTAGGCTGTTGAGGCTCTATACTCCACTAGGAGGCTGTTGAGGCTCTATACTCCACTAGGAGGCTGTTCAGGAGCTGGCTCTATACTCCACTAGGAGGCTAGGCTCTAGGAGCTGTTGAGGCTCTATTCCAGGCTGTTGGAGGCTGTTGAGGCTCTATACTCCACTAGGAGGCTGTTGAGGCTCTATACTCCACTAGGAGGCTGTTGAGGCTCTATGCTCCACTAGGAGGCTGTTGAGGCTCTATGCTCCCCACTAGGAGGCTGTTGAGGCTCTATAATCCACTAGGAGGCTGTTGAGGCCTCTCTATGCTCCACTAGGAGGTTGTTGAGGCTCTATGCTCCACTAGGAGGCTGTTGAGGCCCTATTCTCCACTAGGAGGTTGTTGAGGCTCTATGCTCCACTAGGAGGTTGTTGAGGCTCTATACTCCACTAGGAGGCTGTTGAGGCTCTATACTCCACTAGGAGGCTGTTGAGGCTCTATACTCCACTAGGAGGTTGTTGAGGCTCTATAATTCCACTAGGAGGCTGTTGAGGCTCTATACTCCACTAGGAGGCTGTTGAGACTCTATACTCCCACTAGGAGGCTGTTGAGGCTCTATACTCCACTAGGAGGCTGTGTGAGGCTCTATACTCCACTAGGAAGCTGTTGAGGCTCTATACTCCACTAGGAGGCTGTTGAGGTCCTATACTCCACTAGGACTAGGAGTTGTTGAGGCTCTATACTCCACTAGGGGCTGTTGAGGCTCTATACTCCCTAGGAGGCTGTTGAGGCTCTATACTCCACTAGGAGGTTGTTGAGGCTCTATACTCCACTAGGAGGTTGTTGAGGCTCTATACTCCACTAGGAGGTTGTTGAGGCTCTATACTCCACTAGGAGGCTGTTGAGGCTCTATACTCCACTAGGAGGCTGTTGAGGCTCTATGCTCCACTAGGAGGCTGTTGAGGCTCTATACTCCACTAGGAGGTTGTTGAGGCTCTATACTCCACTAGGAGTCTGTTGAGGCTCTATACTCCACTAGGAGGTTGTTGAGGCTCTATGCTCCACTAGAAGCTCAAAGAGAAGTAAGTCTTATGTCACCACCAACCAATATATGACTTTATAAATCTCCAACTTATTGAAAATTCCAGCCTGTATACTCAGTGTCATTTTCCCCTTAATGGCCCCATACAGACTCAGGTTGTACCACTGATATACAAAGCATTTGACACAACGGTTGGGTCAATATTTTGTTCCAAACAACTGTTGTGTTAAATGCGTTGTACAACCTGAGAGGGTATGTGGACAATATGTGTTTGTTTTCAGGTTGAAGTTGCCCTCCATCCAGCCCTCCTCAAGAGTAGGAGTGAGGAGAATTCTATCAACTCATGTGTTTACAGACATGTTACTTCAGTATGATCCTATGAACCAATCGGAAGTCAGATGTGTCTTCTACATAAAACATTACATGTCATTGATAGGACCATGGGAAAGGTGTGTCCCCATAAACCATGTTATAAACTGATTGTCCTCATAAACCATATTAACAAGTATCTGTGTGTCTGTGTGTGTGTGTGTGAGAACAGTTAATGTACTATATGAAAAAGTACCTGATTAAATAAAAACACATTTTTTATGAAACCACTTGACTAAGACTGTTGAATCCCTCCCTGATAGTCAAAATATCATGAGAGAAACATATTGTTCCTTCATAGACCGACTGCTTTGTGAGGTTCAACCAACCTTTTGTTGGTGTCTTCATATTCTCAGAAAGGGGGACATTGGTGAATCTGAATAGATAAGGCCTAAAAAAAATACTAACTCTATATGCTGTGGTCTACATCCTGGGGTTTACCAGGACATCCTCCAGTATTACTACCATCACCACAGCAGCTAGATAACTGTGGTCTACATCCTGGGGTTTACCCAGGACATCCTCCAGTATTACTACCATCACCACAGCAGCTAGATAACTGTAGTCTACATCCTGGGGTTTACCCAGGACATCCTCCAGTATTACTACCATCACCACAGCAGCTAGATAACTGTGGTCTACATCCTGGTGTTTACCCCAGGACATCCTCCAGTATTACTACCATCACCACAGCAGCCAGATAACTGTGGTCTACATCCTGGGTTTTACCCAGGACATCCTCCAGTATTACTACCATCACCACAGCAGCTAGATAACTGTGGTCTACATCCTGGGGTTTACCCAGGACATCCTCCAGTATTACCACCATCACCACAGCAGCTAGATAACTGTGGTCTACATCCTGGGGTTTTACCAGGACATCCTCCAGTATTACCACCATCACCACAGCAGCTAGATAACTGTGGTCTACATCCCTGGGGTTTACCCAGGACATCCTCCAGTATTACCACCATCACCACAGCAGCTAGATAACTGTGGTCTACATCCTGGGGTTTACCCAGGACATCCTCCAGTATTACTACCATCACCACAGCAGCTAGATAACTGTGGTCTACATCCTGGGGTTACCCAGGACATCCTCCAGTATTACTACCATCACCACAGCAGCTAGATAACTGTGGTCTACATCCTGGGGTTTTACCCAGGACATCCTCCAGTATTACTACCATCACCACAGCAGCTAGATAACTGTGGTCTACATCCTGGGGTTTACCCAGGACATCCTCCAGTATTACTACCATCACCACAGCAGCTAGATAACTGTGGTCTACATCCTGGGGTTTACCCAGGACATCCTCCAGTATTACTACTACCATCATCACCACAGCAGCTAGATAACTGTGGTCTACATCCTGGGGTTTACCCAGGACATCCTCCAGTATTACTACCATCACCACAGCAGCTTGATAACTGTGGTCTACATCCTGGGTTTACCCCAGGACATCCTCCAGTATTACTACCATCCACCACAGCAGCTAGATAACTAGTGGTCTACATCCTGGGGTTTACCCAGGACATCCTCCAGTATTACTACCATCACCACAGCAGCCAGATAACTGTGGTCTACATCCTGGGGTTTACCCAGGACATCCTCCAGTATTACTACCATCACCACAGCAGCTAGATAACTGTGGTCTACATCCTGGGGTTTACCCAGGACATCCTCCAGTATTACTACCATCACCACAGCAGCCAGATAACTGTGGTCTACATCCTGGGGTTTACCCAGGACATCCTCCAGTATTACTACCATCACCACAGCAGCTAGATAACTGTGGTCTACATCCTGGGGTTTACCCAGGACATCCTCCAGTATTACTACCATCACCACAGCAGCCAGATAACTGTGGTCTACATCCTGGGGGTTACCCAGGACATCCTCCAGTATTACTACCATCACCACACAGCAGCTAGATAACTGTGGTCTACATCCTGGGGTTTACCCAGGACATCCTCCAGTATTACTACCATCACCACAGCAGCTAGATAACTGTGGTCTACATCCTGGGGTTTACCCAGGACATCCTCCAGTATTACTACCATCACCACAGCAGCTAGATAACTGTGGTCTACATCCTGGGGTTTACCCAGGACATCCTCCAGTATTACTACCATCACCACAGCAGCCAGATAACTGTGGTCTACATCCTGGGGTTTACCCAGGACATCCTCCAGTATTACTACCATCACCACAGCAGCTAGATAACTGTGGTCTACATCCTGGGGTTTACCCAGTACATCCTCCAGTATTACTACCATCACCACAGCAGCTAGATAACTGTGGTCTACATCCTGGGTTTACCCCAGGACATCCTCCAGTATTACTACACATCACCACAGCAGCTAGATAACTGTGGTCTACATCCTGGGGTTTACCCAGGACATCCTCCAGTATTACTATCATCACCACAGCAGCTAGATAACTGTGTATTACTGTATTACTGTCCAGTATTACTGATGATCCAGATACTTTCTTTAGTCTCACTGCCTCCTTCTCACAAATGATCCCAAAAATATACAAATTAAATAAAGTTGGTTAAACACAGTGGCGGGTCATTTTGACCCTAGGACAACGGGAGGGTTTAAGTGAATACTGATATACTTTTTTATAAATCACAGTTTTCCTTAACCAATTATGTTCTTTAATGCAAGCCGACAGACAAGTTCCTTACTTTCCCCCTTCCACTTTCCTCTTCCACTTTTGCGGTAAGGCTGCAATTATTTGGTTGTAATTTTGGGTAGAGCAGACATTTCCATATGTTTTTGTTAGCTGCATGTCCGACATAACTTCACCAGTCCTACCGATGATATCATTTACGAAGATTAAAACTTTTTTAAACATTCTGTCAAAAATAAAGGTTTTTTGTCAATTAGTATATTTGAATTTAACCACAATAATTGTTGCATTATTTGTTCTGTCGTTTCTGGAGGATTAAATTGAAATTGCAACCAACTTTATATGGCTTGTTTTAGAAATAGTGATATTTGGGAGATTATTTCCTTTTCAAATAACTGCAAATGAGTTGTTGTAATCTGAATAAAGGGAAAAAGGCCTTTCTTGAACATTGGGTGAGACAATCTTACTAATTTGCTTGAGAACCAATTCGGATTTAAGTATAACTTTTGTATGACTGAAGCTTTTAGTGATAGGTCTAATGCTTTAATATTTAATAATTTCTGTCCTCCAAATTCATATTCATTATATAAATATGCCCTTTTATTTTTTCTCATATAATTTAAAAAACTGTTCGCTAGGCGTAGGCAAGACCATAAGCAAATAGGTAAACTGGGATAATACTAAAGAGTTAATCAGAGTGATCTATCCACAAATTGACAGGTATTTTCCTTTCCATGGTAGTAAGATCTTATCTATTTTTGCTAACTTTCTATTAAATTTTTTTGAAGTGAGATCATTTATTTCCTTTGGGATATGTATTCCGAGTATATCCACATCACCATCAGACCATTTTATTGGTAAACTACATGGTAATGTAAAAATTGTATTTTTTAGTGATCCAATACGTAATATAGTACATTTGTCATAATTTGGTTGTAATCCAGAGAGGTTAGAAAATGTAGATCTAGATCCTATATGAGGCTGTGGAGGGATTCTAGTTGTGGATTTAAAAGAAAACATGAATCATCAGCATACAATGACACCTTTGTTTTTAAGCCCTGGATTTCTAATCCTCTGATATTATTATTGGATCTGATTTTAATAGCTAACATCTCGATGGCCACAATAAATAGATATGCCGATAGTGGACAACCTTGTTTCATTCCTCTTGACAGTTTAAAACTTTCTGAGAAATAGCCATTATTTACTATTTTACACCTAGGGTTACTATACATGATTTTGACCCATTTTATAAGAGATTCTCCAAAATTGAAATGCTCCAGGCATTTATATATAAACCCCAGTCGAACTTTATCAAATGCCTTTTCGAAGTACTGGTTCCCCAACCCTCCCCGCCCCCCCCTATGAATAGCAGGCCTGGTTCCCCATATTTTCCATTGTGTTCTATTGTTTCCAATACTTGCCTTATATTATCTCCAATGTATCTTCCATGTAAAAAACCTGTCTGATTAGAACTAATAATATCCGACAATACCTTTTTATTCTATGCGCTATACATTTTGCTAGAATTTTTGCATCACAACACTGAAGTGTAAGGGGCCTTCAATTTTGTAAATGGACTGGATCTTTATATTTTCCACTTGTATCCTGTTTCAGTAATAATGAGATCAGACCTTCTTCTTGAGTGTCAGATAATCTACCATTTACATAGGAGTGGTTAAAACATGCTAATAACGGTCCTCTTAGTATATCAAAAAAAGGTTTGGTATACCTCGACTGGTATGCCATCCAACCCTGGAGTTTTCCCAGACTTAAAGTCTTTAATTGCATCCAGAAGTTCCTCCTCTGTAATTTCACCTTCACATTAGTCTTTCTGTGTGGCTGTTAATTGACATTATCAATAGAAAAAAAATCTCTACAATTAGCTTCAGTTAGAGGAGATGGAGGCGACTGAAAAGAAAAACATATGCTTAAAGTACTTTGTTTCTTCCTTCAAAATATCATTTGGTGAATTATGGGTGACTCCGTCAATTGTAACCAGTTTCATTAAGTTATTTTTGGTAGCATTCCTATGTTGAAGATTAAAAAATAATTTGTGCATTTTCCCCATATTCCATCCAGTTTGCTTTATTTTTGTAATATATTACACTTGATCTTTCTTGAATAAGTTTCTCCATTTCTTTTTGATTTTTCCTCTAATTTATTCGGAGCCTCTATGTTACAGTTTTTATTGCCATCTATCTGTTCTGTTAGACTTTCTATTTCCTTTGTTAGTATAAACTATTTTGACCTAAATTGCTTTTGTTTTCGAGATGAGTATTGAATTGCATGGCCTCTAAAGGCACATTTAAAGGTGTCCCATACAATAAGGGATTCACTGTACCTATGTTATGTTGGAAAAAAATCAGTTATAAATTCCTTTGTTCTAATTATAAATAAATTATCATCCAATAGGCTTCGATTACATTTCCAATATCCTCGCCCACGTGGAAATTCAGTAAGAGTAATGTATATGCCTATTATATGACGGTCCGACCGCATTCTGTCCCCTATCAACACTTTTTTTTTACTTTTGGTGCCAACGAGAATGACATAAGAAAGAAGTCAAGACGACTAGCTTGATTGAGTCTCCGCAATGTATATCTCACTAGATCAGTATATTTAAGCCTCCATATATCTACTAGTTCTAATGTATCCATGACGTTCACGATTTCCTTAAGAGCATGTGGGTGATTGTTTGTCGTGTGATTTCCTTCAAGGTCCATTGAGCTATTTAAAACAGAATTATAATCACCCACCATAATAATATTGTCTTGAATTGCTTGCAGGGTTGATCATTTATTATATATATTGTCAAAGAATTGTGGATCATCATTATTTGGTCCGTAAAGGTTAATGAGCCATATCTGTTTATGGTCCAACAACATATTTAAAACAATCCATCTACCTTGCCATACAAGACCACTGATAATCTCCCTCGATCTGGGGCTCCACGCAAGATCTCACCCCGTGCGGTCAAAATGATCACAAGAACGGTGAGCAAAAATCCCAGAACCCACACGGGGGGACTCTAAGTGAATGACCTGCAGAGAGCTGGGACCAAAGTAACAAAGCCTACCATCAGTAAACACACTACGCCGCCAGGACTCAAATCCTGCAGTGCAAGACGTGTCCCCCTGCTTAAGCCAGTACAGGTCCAGGCCCGTCTGAAGTTTGCTAAAGTGCATTGGGATGATCCAGAAGAGGATTGGAGAATGTCATATGGTCAGAATGAAAACAAAATATAACTTTTTGGTAAAAACTCAACTCGTTGTGTTTGGAGGACAAAGAATGCTGAGTTGCATCCAAAGAAACACCATACCTACTGTGAAGCATGGGGGTGGAAACATCATGCTTTGGGGCTGTTTTTCTGCAAAGGGACAGGACGACTGATCTGTGTAAAAGGAACGAAATGAATGGGGCCATGTATCGTGAGATTTTGAGTGAAAAAACCTCCTTCCATCAGCAAGGTCTTGAAGATGAAACGTGGCTGGGTCTTTTTCAGCATGACAATGATCCCAAACACACCGCCCGGGCAACGAAGGAGTGCTTGAGTAGAAGCATTTCAAGGTCCTGGAGTGGCCTAGCCAGTCTCTCCAGATCTCAACCCCATAGAAAATCCTTGGAGGGTAGTTGAAGTCCGTGTTGCCCAGCGACAGCCCCCAAAACAATCACACTGCTCTAGAGGAGATCTGCATGGAGGAATGGGCCAAAATACAGCAACAGTGTGTGAAAACCTTGTGAAGACTTACAGAAAACGTTTTGACCTGTGTCATTGCCAACAAAGGGTATATAACAAAGTATTGGGAAACTTTTGGTTATTGACCAAATACTTATTTTCCACCATAATTTGCAAATAAATTCATAAAAAATCCTACAATGTGATTTTCTGGATTTTTTCTCTCATTTTGTCTGTCATAGTTGACGTGTACCTATGATGAAAATTACAGGCCTCTCTCATTCTTTTTAAGTGGGAGAACTTGTGTACACAATTGGTGGGCTGATACTAAATACTTTTTTTTCCCCCATTGATATTATATAACTATTTTTAAAATATTATGCATATCTATTTGCCATCATATCAATTAATATGCGTAATAATGTCGGCAGTTTCACGCTTAGGATTTTAACATATAACCCGGATTGCCATTGTATTACATTTAATTTATTGGACAAAGCAATTATTATCCTAGCAAATAATCCCACCCTCTTCACCTCTGACAGACAAAACACTCTGATCCCCTGTCGTAACCATTTCCCAAACATCCTCCGTAGCGGTCAGACCTTTGATTCTTTTGTGCCACCTGGGCCACAATGATAAACCCCCTCTCTGAGTCCGATTTTCTTTCTAGTTCCGAGTTAACAGATGTTTTGAGCTTGGCACAAATAATGCTTCATTGACAGCATGGCCAATGTTGAATGTTTATCATTTTAAAACTAGAAAAAGAGACCTTAATCTAAGACTTGGACCACACAGCCACCACTGAATATCAGGCTAATGATTGATTTGCAATGGTTGCAGTTAGCCACCGATTCCTTCTAAACCACTCATTGTTGAATTTGCGATTTAAAACTTTTTGTGTAATGTTTATGTCCAATGGCTGATGAGCACCGATAGGTTTTATCTATAATTTCTCTTCATTATTTCTCTTCATATGACAAGGATTAAAAGGATTTGCCAGTAGATTGTCGACTTGATTCATGATGATGACTGCTAGCTAAGATTTGAAAAGTAATGATGTTGACATGATCAGTCCAATCAAAGCTACTGTGAAGATATAACGTGATTTGTGTAGATTATATCTGTGGCCAATGACCTTGAGCCTTCTTGGATGGGCATTTCATATGTAACTCTATGGCAGCACCCAAGGGGCTTGAATTTTCTAGTTCTACTACCCTTAGACTTGGCGTGACTAGTCTCCCCATGAGTGACAGAACACTGAGCCAATCACGGTGCAACGATCCGTATTTTCTTGCTGGCTTGTCCCACAACACAGAAAGCACTGAGCTAGGCTGAAACACCTGCATTTTGGAGCTGCCTTACGCAAGAAAACAAAAAGAGAGACATGTTGTATGCAGCTTTATTAATTCAATGACATATTATTATTACTTTTTTTTTACATTGTTTGCAAACTGATATGTGACCCATATTATTGCCCAAAATAACATGCAAAACTGGCAAGCCCCCCCAAAAACAAAAAACAATGTTTATTTTATCATTAGCTAAATATGTGGGTCTCAAAACAGAATGACGGGTCCGTCACTGGAACACCTGTCCTTGTTCTCATCACATAAAGGGCTGTGAAAACAATGAAACACAAATATATTTTGGGATGTAAACCAGAAATATGAATCACTGATGATCCATACTGTTCTGATCTAATGAGATAGGATGTAGGGTCTTCTGGGCCTTTTCCCAGTCATGTAGGATAGAAACATGCAGCTGTGCACCTCACTGAAGACCACTACTGAATTGGTGGGTAGGGAGGATATTGTGTCAGTAAATACATTTATGACAGGTTAGGGATTAGGCAGGATATTCCATGTCAGTGTCACGATCGTCAGGGAGAGACCAATGCGCAGCGTTTGAAGGTGAACATATTTATTTAATAAATGATCAACACGATCAAAAGAAACAGACGATAACGTGAGGTCTACGGTTTAAACAACAAACCAATAAGAAACAGGAAACCACAAACACAAAGTGAAAGACAGACAGTTAAATATGGCTCCCAAGCAGAGACAACCAAGCTGACACTCTTATGCCTCTGATTGGGAGTCACTCAGGCCAACAACGAAATACAAACATATAATACACACCCTGGCTCAACATAACAGGTCCCAGACGCCGGGGCGTGCACAGTACCCCCCCCCTAAAGGCGCGGACCTCCGACCGCGCCAAACTAAATAGACCACAGGGGAGGGAACAGGGACCGGGTGGGCCACTGTCTTGCCTTGGCGGCGGATCCGGCTTCCGGGCCTGATCCCCACTCCCTCTCCAACCCCCCCATAAGTACCCCTGGTCACGGTCTAGTGGCCCCGCTGGCGGAGCTGGATGAACCTGCACACTGATGGACGCGGATTGCTCTAGCTCCGGCGTACGTATCTGACCGGTGCCTGGACCAGGCACCAGTGAACAGGCACGGGCCGTGCAGGACCCGACGTAACGCACACCACTGGTCTTGGTGTGGGGAACAGGCACGGGCCGTGCTGTGACTGACGACGCACACCACTGGCTTGGTGTGGGGAGCAGGAGCGGGCCGGACAGGGCTGACGAAACAGCACCACAGACTTGGTGCGGGGAGCAGGAATGGGCTGGACTGGGCTGGCGACGCGCACCACTGACTTGGTGCGCGGGAGCAGAGGAACGGGCCGAGCCAGGGGCTGACGAAACGCACCACAGACTTTGGTGCGGGGAGCAGGAATGGGCCGGACTGGGCTGGCGACGCGCACCACTGACTTGGTGCGGGGAGCAGGAGCGGGCCGGACCGGGCTGACGAAGCGCACCACTGACTTGGGGCGGGGAGCAGGAGCGGGCCGGACCGGCTGACGAAGCGCCACCACTGACTTGGGGCGGGGAGCAGGAGCGGGCTCCGGACGCGGGCTGACGAAGGCGCAACACAGACTTGGTGCGGGGAGCAGTGGAATGGTCCAGACTGGGCTGGCGACGCGCACCACAGACTTGGTGCGGAGAGCAGGACGGGCGGACAGGGCTGACGAAACGCACCACAGACTTGGTGCGGGGAGCAGGAATGGGCCGAGACTGGGCTGGCGACGCGCACCACAGACTTGGTGCGGAGAGCAGGAACGGGCCGGACAGGGCTGACGAAACGCACCACAGACTTGGTGCGGGAAGCAGGAATGGACCGGACCGTTACTGGGGACACACACCACTGGCCCTACACCGGGATCCTGGAACGGCCGGACACCGGACTGGCAGCACACGCACAGTACCTCTCGCCGTGCCTCTACATCCTCCATCCCCTACTTCGACCAGTGGCCCCCGTAACCTGGCGGCACATCCTCTGGCAACCCGCTGGAAAACCCGCTTCTATCGACGGCCATCCTGCTGGTCCGAAAACCCCCTCGTGAGCCCCCCCCCTAAAATTTTCTGGGAGTCTCTCTTCCCGTGGGCCAGGCCTCGATATTCTTCTCGCCCAACCTCGCTCTTCTGCTTCCAATCTCCACATTCAGCTCCTCATTCGGCTTGACCCAGTTGAAGCTCTGCGCCACTGTTGCCAATTCCACCCACTCTGCTCCTCACTAGGCTGCTTGGTCCAGTTCTGGGGTTTCTTCTGTGTCACGATCGTCAGGGAGAGACCATATGCGCAGCGTTGAAGTCGGCTGAACATATTTATTAATTAATGATCACCGATCAAAAAGAACAGACCGATGATAACGTGATGCTACGGGATTTAACACAAACCAAATAGAAACAAGAAACCACAAACACAAAAGTGAAGAAAGACAGTTAAATATGGCTCCCAATCAGAGACAACCAGCTGACACGCACGTGCTCAGATGGCGGGAGTAACGCAGGACCACAAAAGAAATACAAACATAGAAATTACACACCCTGGCTCAAAACATAACACGTGTCCCAGAGCCAGGGCGTGACAGTCAGACTCTTTAATGACACTTTTATCAACATCATAGACCCCAAAGATGTAAATTAACCCTTGTTAAGCTCATATATTGTAATATTTGTGATAGAGGGGCCCTGAAAAACCTCAGCCGAATGGGTTACATTGACAATTTCTCTCTAGAATCGCCTCTTCACAGATCGCAGGTAGGTATAAGTCTGTCAGACTTTCAATACCATTCTATAACATATTAAACCCCCAAAGGAGCCAGGTCAAACTGTTTTCTAAAAAAAACCAACAGTCAAAATACAGGTTTAAAAAAAACAGAAAATCCATTTTTTAAAAAAAACATGGAAAAAAAACACTGAAGCCTGTCCCCCCCTCCAAAAAAATAGGGCCAGGAAACACGGGGAT
>JAGTTL010001663.1:0-12742 GCA_036851935.1 Coregonus suidteri | reverse complement strand
GCATCACCTTCCGCATTGCCGTAAGGTGCTTGGCTTTTCCCCGGGTTCCGGGAAAAAAAAACATTAGAAGTGACAGTAACCGTTTATGATGCAGAGATGAAGTTTACAAGGGTTTCGGGAGTTGCCTAAAGTATAGTTAAGATTAACAGGGTCGCCCCGGACCCCAGTATGACACCGGGTAGCAAACGGGATAAAGGCTTCACTTTTTTACTTTCTTCTTTTTTTGCAACTTTAAAGGGTAATATGCAACGCTAGTAGCCTGAGCTGAACCTTCTTTGGTTTTTTAAGTCATGATTTCCGCCCTCTTCGGTTAAATCATGCTTTAAGTGTCGGCTGCAGACTCGTGTGTTTGTTGTAAAAAGTTGACTCGTCGAAACCCACCGTTTTTTAAATTTCATGTTTTTTGGGGAAAAGTAAAAAAAAACAGAAGAATTGCATCTGGCAGACACTGTACTTTGCGGCCACAGCAGTGATGGCGGGAAAGAGCTGTCATCCCTTTTTTGAAAGGCACTTTCGTAGTTTACACGTCATCGTGGTATAAGTCAAGAGAAGTATTAAAAGAAAAAACATTAACAAAAACATTAAATAACAAAAACACGGACGAAAATTAACCGTTTCGGATTTTTTTTGACGACAACTTAAATGCAGCACACGTAGACAGCATTCTACAAAACCCGGGAAGTTTAATCCATCCTAAATTTTAAACCCGGGAAATACGGATTTAACCGGAAACGGGAGCGAAAGAGGGGGGGAACACCGTGCGCCAACATTGGCTGGAAATTTAAAACCCACGCTCAAATCTCTACTTGATTGGCCAGCGAGAGGTGGAACTCTCTCCTGTCAGAGTATTTTAAGAACAAAACTAAAACAAAGGGTTGTTCTCTGTCTGCCCTGCGAGGTTTTTCAGTACCCGTATCGAACCAACATACTTTTCCCTCACTTGCATATAATAATTAGCTTGGTTGAAGATCTCTTGATTTTTATTTTAAAACCCGTTTGAAATTTCGCAATTTCTAAAAATTTTGACCCCCCATGACTGGTAGGAACTTTGCTGGAAATTTTCCGCCTTTGGACAAACGCTGTCTTGAACCGTGGTTTTAAAAAAAGTGCCCGGGCTTCTAAAAGGAAGAAAAAACCTAGTGAATTAATAAAGTTTTGCCATTTGGGTTTATCCAAATTATTTTGTGAAGCACCTGTTTATTAAAGGGAAATTTTCCTATAAATAACGATTATAATTACTAATTCGTTTTGATATAAAACCATGCAAATGGTTGATAAGTTGTGATGGTAAAAGCCCATGGAGGTCGACGAGCTATGGTTAGACAAACACATAGGAGGTACTTTAAAAACGGTGGGAGGAGAAGGAGGGGCACGAGCTATGGATCGAACATCCGTAGGAGGTACGTGTTTTAAAACACTGTCGGCACGCTATGGTTAGAATCCCATAGGAGTTACTTTTAATTAGAGTGTTTTCTGTATGCATGAGGTGGGAATGATAATGTACCTTGATGAAAAACCAATTAGGGATAAAAACAAAAAAAAGCGATGTGAAACTATTCAAGACTGTATAATTTGGGATAACTGGTTGGGTTTGTGGTTGTTAAACCATATTAACCCGTTAAAAAACAGATTGGGAACATAAAGCATAAGTGATTAAATTTGTGTGACTGACTGAAACTTTGAGCTGATATGATTTAAATTTGATGCTATTGGTGTTTGACATAACAGAATACTACAGCTTTATGAATAGTTGTGTCCGAAGCAATTCGGATTTATTAATTTGATTTGATGTTTGATGTTTGACAATAGCATAAATACTGGTTTTAGGGTGCCATTGGTTGGCCTTTTGGTTTATTATTTTTAGATTTAACTTTTGATGTTTGACCCTGCAAAATACTGCGACGTAAACAATATACCTGAACTAATTTCAGATTTATAGTTGAATATAAACATGCACCACACTTTAACTAATTAGGTGGGAATCATTAGTGCAACTTAAAATAAATGATAAGAGTACTTTGAATAGACGGCAGAATATTGGAAACGCTCTAAAACGAGAACAGCTCCTCAACAAGCAAAAGCCTGTATACCCCCTGTGCAAGGAATAGTGGAAGGTAAGTTGCGAGGGGAGGGGCTAAGGAGACAGCCGAAGTGTGGGCTTTTATGGAAGCCATGATAGTGCTGTGAGATTGGGGATTGGGATTGAACCGGCGACCTCATCGTTGTTAGGAGGCGGACGGCGCTATTGTGTGCGCTAAGCGCTGCTAGCCCGTTAACATATGAGTTAAGGTTGTGGCTTGTTCGATCGTGTGATGGTGATAAACTTATGACCAAATAAGGTAATGTTGTTTTAGACGTAATGTTAATATAACGTACAAAGCAAATAAAGGGTTCAATTGAACTGATTAGTCACGGTAGAGCTAACGTAGTACAGGTGAAGTGAACTTCATTTTTGGATGGTCAGAGAGTAAGAAGGAGCAATCATTAATGGTGGCTATTGTGGACAATCTATTTCATCATTTACAAGGCAATGGAGTTAACATCTGCATTTATGAGTGATAAATTCCACTGCTGATAGTATTGATCGAATGTGTACGTGTGGAGTATTTGGTTGTGGTAATGTTGAATGGACTTTTGTAGCGATGTTTTTGGGGTTATAGAAAAAAACTAACTTATTCAATAGTGTCGCTGGGTGGAGCAGAGAGAGAGTTTTTAAACTGTGATTAAATTGCATAAGTTAGCTTTAGTTAGTATTTTAGATAGGTCTAGTGAAAATATGTTGCAAGTACGAATGACATTATTTCCTAGAAGGGAATTGTAGGGATGTTTCCCCCGCGCCTCCGCCAATAATGTAGAGTAAGAGTCAGGAGAGGGTGAGGAGAAGGATGCAGAGCCAGTACAGTATTTCAAATTATAGGAACATCATTAAATGTATGCTTATCAAACGATAAGCAAGTTATTTGTTTTTATTACTTAGACCCATCCTCCCGCGGGTGAGGTTTCCTTGTGTGAAAGCGACATCCGTTCTGACTGTGATAGGAGTACCGATCGAGGGAACAAATCAGACTATCAAAGCTAGGAATCGAGATCGTCTATGCTGAGTTTGATCCATGTCTTTTTTGCTCTGGTCAATCTAATTGACAATCAACACCGTAGCAGTGGTGGTATAAATTATTTTACTATACCCAGCCAAGATTTGTGAAACCACATTCGCTGTATGCATAGAACAGGGCATGGTCATCGTGGAGCAGTACATCTGCCATTACGTCGGTCAACTACTTGAGTAGACAGGCTAGAATAGCAATAGCTTTGGTAATGCATGCATGCTTCTCTGGTCTGGCTGGGGGCTAGAGTATTTGTCGTTCAGTCGTATCGTATATCAATGGTGTTCTGTACTTTCTGCTCATAATCAATATCGCCCGGACTTGGGTCCCGTGACAAAATGTAGACTTCAGCGGTAGTGACCAGCGCTGACTGTACGAACTGTGCTCGAGCAACTCTGGTATCCGATACTCCATAGACATGCAGTTGAGTTATGATCAAGCATGTATTTGGTAATCGGATAACGTGCATTATGTCTGTTAACAGAGTACCTGGGTGAGTTCTAGCTTCTATGGCAGGTATACTTTTTCTTATGTGGATGTTTTCTTTTGTCCTGTGTGCGGGCACGGTTTGTGTGTAGAGACAACGGAGAATTGCGAAGGTGGTTTACTCAGACACATGGTGCAGATACGGCTCTCTAGAACTCCTGGAGCTCCGACCTAAGGAATGACAGGATATGCAGCGCTTACCCTGCCACGGCCTATGGTGGTCACGTGATCCTAGAGGGACATACGTACATAAAGGGGCCCAAATACTACTTCTCGTGTTTGGTGTTTCTAGTGTTTTACTATCGTCTTATGCTTTTGTGTAGTGCTTTAATCCTGTGTTCAATGCGTTTAAGGTCTACATGGTGACGTGGTACAATGTCTGCTAGTCTCGTGGTGGTGATAGAATCTCGACTAGAGGGTTTTTAATTTTAGTATCCACTTATGGCCTATTAATAAAGTCGTGTTCTTTTGTGCATGATTGTAGTGTATTATAAGGATGACAGTTACCTCTGCTGTCCTATTCCTGTTTTTTCTCTTTACTTCACATCACGCTAGTGGACAGTTTCGAAAGTCGGATTCATGTGAGTTAGTCATGTACTATTGCTTCATAATTGAGTGAGGCTAACTCTGACGTGCAAGCTGTGAGTTACATGGCATGGTAGAACTGCTATATTGACTTGGGCTAATGTCAGGGTTCAGTGGTCATAGCTGCGCTGTGATTGATTGACACGTATGCTAGTTATATCAGGGGGTAAATGCAGATAGTGGACATTGTGTGGTCTCCATAATAGCCTATGACTATCTGGTTCTTTGTGATCTGTATGACACGCTTCGCATTGCGAGCGTGTAGGAATGTGTGTCTGAAGGAGCTCATGGTCTCTTCTACACTACTGACGAGGCATTGTTATGAGTAAGATGTATGCCAGTGGAAACATGTGATGTCTCGCTAAGCATGGTCCCCATTTAGAAACAGCAGGAGGGTTCCTCTGCCAGGTCGTGTGTAACCTGCCATGCGTCAGTAACAGGCAGTTAGGCTCGAGGTAGCATCTAACCATGGCGAACGCTCAAGTCGTGCTACTCTGTTATTGCCATCGAGAGCAGGGCTCGGGCACACTACTTGGCTCGCCCCAAGGTCCTGGAGTACTGTGCTTCGAAGAACATTGCTCCTTTAAGAATGGATGTAGTACTAGTCTCACTGTCTGCCGCTACGAGGTTTCTCAGTGACGAAAACGTCTCACAACCACATACTCTCTCATTCCACTCCAGCATTTCTCTGTATTAATACTTTAGCGTTCGATTCTGAAGATCTCTTGATTCTTATCTTCTAATACCGAGACTTTGAGATCTACGCCACAGGGTTCTGCATGGTCCTTAGGAATTTTCAGCAGGTAACATTTCTAGGTTTCTACATATGGTCATCGCTACTCGCGCTCCTTGTGCATAGTAACGCCTGATTGGGCTCGGAGCACTTGATGAACGAGGAATAGACTTTGCGGGAGTGGAGCACAATAAGTGGTAAAAAACCCCCTCCCAACATTTTACAGAATATCACCAGCGCCATGAATGTGAGATCTCAGGGCGGGATCAGCCATGTGACGGCTTCCTGCATGAGCGCAGACAGCAGGCAAGGGTTTCGTTGCGGCCAGGATGGGTGACTATCTCACTGCTCTGACTGCAGACATGGACGGGACTACTGTCGCGAGACTGTGGCTCGGCCTGTGAGTGCTTTCGCGCGTCCTTGGCAGTAACACACGTCCAGACGCCTGCTAGCGTGTGTAGGCAAGTAGCTAAGCATGTGTGATCACGTGCTTTCACGATCAGCAGCGTCTAGCCAAATCGTCCAGATTAATACGACCGATTAAGATAGCTCGCTTAAGATTTTGTCCCATCGTGCAGCTGACCTCAGCTTTTTGTTAAAATATGTCGCTATGTAGCGGGTCTAGTAAGATCTCGCTAAATATAGTCGGGACAAAGTCGCTAAGACAGTCAGATTCGCAATGCGTACTCGTGCTTTCTACCGTTCAGCTAGTCGTTGTAAGACTTACTGAATCGAAGCAGTGACAGATATGGCGTTGCATGAAACTACATTGCTACGCATGTATAGACACAGCGGCGTATAATGTTAGGACTGCGCTTAAGAAGTGGCTAGTCTCGCTAACGTGCTGCATACGCTCACGTTGCTAGAGCTAACATGATCATATACCAAAACGCATGGTTCGGGCTGCCCCTTGCATTATTTGGAGATTTGTATGCTGTTAGTCAGGGGGGGGTTGTTTCTATATTGTTTCTTGGCCTCTTTAGTATTACCATTTTAGGCAACAATAGTCTTAAGCACGCAAGGTTCAAAAATATTGAGCCTCATCGTCACATACTAGTCAGAAGGTTGCAGCAGCTACCGTTCTTCTTGTCACGTGGCCTTCCATAACGCCATGCTACGTCTGTTTGAATCAGTCATTCGACAGTGCCGGATGATCATGTCGGCCGCTACTGATCACAATCCTCACTAGACAGTTAGCTAGACATAGATTGGCTGTCTACTAACTGCCGTGGCCTTTATAGTGCCGTTGACTGGTCGGTTGAGTATGTTGTGAGGGCAGCAGTGACAGGTGCAGCGTCTATGTCTCGCCAATGAAGACAGATACCGACTGTCTACGAAACTATGCACAGCGCTTAGGCGATTCTGTCCTATGTCAATACAGCCATTATTAGAACAGCTAATGTACAAGTATGGGAATAACCAATGTCATCTATGAGCCTGCCTTATTAGTTCAAGCAAGTGACTAATGCGACGTGCTTTTACTTTCGATCTGAACCAGGGTGTTCGGATCTCTTTAGATACAGCTATTGAGCAGTCGATGCTCTTCTTTGTGGCTCTATGCAATCATTATAAACAGTTCCACAACAGTCGTGATATAAACATGAGGCGTACTACTGGGGGGCCGTGTCTTTCATTATAGGTCCTATGTTAGTACAGGCCACATCTGAGAGTAAATGCATCATTCTGGTTATCTCGATCTCGAGTGTGTCTTGTAGCACATGTGCAGAAGTGATATTTTTCACTTCAAGTATTTATTGCAGCATGTACATATTTTCATGATCCTGCATGTCCTTTATGAACATGTATTATGATGTTCAAATGATTGGATAAGTCTGAAGTGTCCATGAACTTACTCCATTACATTGGGTAGACATGCATAGGTACTTGAGGAAACGTTCTATAGTCTCTATGTGTACGCATCATATAAACATCAGACAGGAAAAGTGTCAGTGCTCAACCTTATAGGGTCATACTACTAATAGACAGCAGGTGTCAACTTATAGTTTACACGAATGCACTTGGTCTCTCGGGCTATCTGTGCTTGGCAATGTTCGCTTTTATGCTAGAAACAGTCACGCCCCGTCATGCTAAGCTAGACATGCGCTGCAGCGTCTTGCAAATAAGAATCAACTCGCAATCTAAGGTTGACGATACCCAGCTGTCTGGGTTCAAGAGAGTACAGTGTAGGTGCTTGAATTCGATTACCTATATGAGCTTTTGGACATATCCAACCTATGACTAATGGCTGATAAGATGATGTGTACATCGATTTATCATGTCAAACATTCACACTTTAGTACCTTCACAGTGTGTATATGAGGGAATGATCGACGTGCTGATGATACATCATATGACCGATTTACAGACATCAGATTCAGTAGTGCTGAGTTACAAGGTGATCTTTGAATGACGCCATGATTCAATCTGAATCAGCATAGTCAGCAATGAACTGACTAACATTCTCAGTTCACAATCTGTTTAGATTCAGCTCAATTGGTTCAGATTCAGTTCAGGGCCAGTTCCGATTCAGCTCAATAAATTCCGATTCAGCTCTTCACAGTCATAGACTCACAGCTCTGCCTAAATGTGACGGTTCAGTCAGGCAGTCGTGCAGGCAGCCATGTCATCAGTCTGGGGCGGTCAGTCTGTGTCGTCTGCTGCTGCTGCTGCTGAGGGAAAGGCCCCATGCCTTTCCTTCTCCTTCCACCCCTCTGCACTCACACGTTAGTCAAATCAGCCCATTACGTGCTCCGTTGGGCATGTTTTGCATTTTATATCCATCCCGGGCATCAAGAAGTCAATTACTTTGAAACACACACAGACTCCGAGCACAGAGGGGTCCTTTTTCACAGTAGATGTGAGAGCATCAGTGTCAGTGTTTGTTTGTTTATTCATGTTTCCCACCATCAGCGTTCTGCGTAAGACAGCTAGCGCTATTACTGTAATTACCCAATTCACTGTAAAAGCTGTCACAAGACATTGAGAAAGAGGAAGTAAACATGTAAACTAGAACATGCTAACGCTAATCCACATGCAAACCTCATAAAAATTGTTAGAATAATGATTTTGACTTGAATCAGAATCACGTTTATTGTCCTTCAAGAGGAAAATATTGGCAAGTACATTCTTACATGGATATACTGTACAACATGTTCTCTTAGCGCTTTTTTATTTTTAGCTAAAACATTATAGCTTGGCTGGTTGCGATTTGATGTATTTAGGGTTTGAGTTCACATTATGGGGACATCCTGCATTACAGGGACTTACAGATGTAGGATCTTAATTTGATCACCCTGTTGCAGGAGAACCTTCCTGTAGTGTATTTGAGGTTTAAAAAGGCTTCTGAAGTTTGTCATTCCCAAATTTCAGACTTAATTTTCCCTTACAATAACGGTATCAACCCCTACAAAAATGTTCATTAATTATAATCCACATAACAATTATAATTTCCTGTTGCTGCAGGATTATTTTCCTGCTGTAGCAAACTGGTTTAAATTAAGATCCTACATCTGTAGGTAAGCTTTCATACAGTGGCATTACAGCGCCATACAAATAACGTCCCAAATGGCACCCTATTCCCTGGCCCTGGTCAAAAGTTGTGGACTATATAGGGTATATGGTGCCATTCGGGACGCAACCTGAGTTGAGGAAGCAGGACATGGCTGGTTGATTCAGATACAACACACACAGTCATGGATGGCCTGGGTAAGTGGTGCTACTGCTGAGCTGAAGGTTGGATCCCCATAGCCATTGCCAGCAGGCTGTGAGGGGAGTGAGTGGTTGAACACTGTAATCAGTGCGAGGCACACACAGAGAGACGCAGCGAGACACAGAGGGAGCCATATAACCAGACACATAGCGAGTCATAGCGAGACACAGTGAGTTAGTCCCAAATGGCACCCTATTCCCTATATGGTGTACTACTTTTTACCAGGGCCCATAGGGCTTATAGACCCAAAGTGTATGCACTATTTAGGGAATAGGGCACCATTTGCAACCCAGCCACAGAGACGTGAGGCGCCAAGATGCACATTAAAGCCAATGACCAGGCAGACAGGCCACAGGGACAGACAAAGAGTGTCACTCCTGGATTGGAGCACTAAAATGAGAGGCGGATCTGACAAATGACAATGTGACACTAGATGTGTGACTGTGAGTGAGGCTGGGAGCAAGAGATGGAAAGTTTTTAGACGTGTTTGTATGTGTTGCAATTATGTAGACTCTTGCTCCTTAGCTGTAGCATAACCCCAGAGCATTTCACATCCTGTCAATCACTCAGACTGGCAGAGAGAGAGAGAGAGAGAGAGAGAGAGAGAGAGAGAGAGAGAGAGAGAGAGAGAGAGAGAGAGAGAGAGAGAGAGGCTGCTCCCTTGAGTGTGTGGGCAGGGCAGGGCAGCCCCGCAGGCACAGTTGGCATGCAGCTGGGCACCCTCACTCACTCCCCAGGGCAGCCTGTGTGCCAACGCTCTGCCATGCCTCAGAGAGAGGAGAGGTCGACTGGAGAAGGAGAAGTGTCTGTGTTTGCTTTGGTTTATTCAGATCCCTATTAGCTTTTGCCAAAGCAGCAGCTATTCTTCCTGTTATGTCATTTCACAGTCCCTATTGTGCCATGAGATGTTTTTTTTAGCCATTATTTTAAGGTAATTTTGCTGTTTGCTTGAGTAATTGGAGATGTAAGAGAGTTCCATGGGATCATGGCTCTGTATAATACTGTGCATTGCTGTGAATTTGTTTTGGACTTGGGGACTGTGAAGAGACCCCAGGTGGCATGTCTTGTGGGATATGCATGGGTGTCTAAGCTGTATGTTATTTGATTATGCAGACAATCTGGAATTTTCATCACAGAAGCAGTTAACCCTCAACCAGGAAAGACTGGCATGCATGTTGTTGATGTTAGTTCTATATGTGCAGTTAAGGGCAAGGCGTGCTGCTCTGTTTTGAACCAGCTGCAGCTTTGCTAGGTCTTTCTTTGCTGCACTTGAACATATTACCGGACAGTAATCAAGATGTTACAAGACCAGAGCTTGAACAACTAGTACAGTTGATTTTTGTGTCAAAAAACCCAGCAGAACATATATATATATATATATATATATATATTTTATAACAGACATACACCTCCCCATATTCACAACACCTTTGTTAAAAGGACTTGACCATGATAATTGACCATCCAATGTTATACCTAGGAGTTTAGCTTCCTCAACTTGCTCAATGGTCACACCCTTTATGCACAATTCCAGTTGAGGTTTAGGTCTTAGAGAATGTTTTGAACCAAAGACAATGCTTTCAGTTTTAGATGTAGTTAAGACCAGTTTATTATTAATCACCCATTCTGATACTGATTGTAACTCCTTATTTAGAATTTCAGTGAGCTCACTGGTTTTGGGTGCTGACATGTAGAGTGTGGAATCATCTGCATTCATAGTCATTCTAGCTTCATGTAAGACCAGTGGCAAATCATTTGTAAAAATAGAGAAGAGTAACGGCCCAAGGCAACTGCCCTGAGAGACACCGCACTGTACATATCTGATGTTAGAGAAGCTTCCATTGAAGAACAATCTCTGGGTTCTATTGGATAAATAACTCTCCAACCATGTGATGGCAGGTGGTGTAAAGCCATAGCAAGTGAGCTTTTTCAATGACAATTTATGATAACATCAAAGGCTGCACTGAAATCTAACATTACAGCTCCAACTATCATCTTATTATAAGAAATGTTAACCAATCAGTCATCTGAGTCGGTGTAGAATACATTGAGTGCCCTTCTCTATATGCATGCTGAAAGTCAGTAGTTAACTTGTTCTCTGAAAAATAGCATTGCATTTGGTCAAATACAATTCTCTCCATCAGTTTACTAAGAACAGTCAGCAAACTGATTGGGCAGCTGTTAGAGCCAACAAAGGGTGCTTTACTATTTTTAGGCAGTGGAATTACTTTAGCTTCCTTCCACGCCTGTGGACACACACACTCCTTAAGGTTTTAAAGATATAACAAATAGGGGAGACAATACAGTCTGCTACCATTCTCAATAGTTTCACATCAAGGTTGTCTGTACCTGGTGGCAAACTTGACGAAATTCAAATCAGCAATTCTTCTCTTTCATTATTAGATTTTTTATGATGGTTCACTGTTCGATGTTCATTTCATTTCACTTCTGAGTTGGAATAGTCATTGAAATGATTGGCAGATATCGAAAGGTTTTGTTAACACTGGCTATAGGGTGAATGCACCTATTTGTAAGTCGCTCTGGATAAGAGCGTCTGCTAAATGACGTAAATGTTATAAATGACCCATCAACTGCAATGAGCGATGGAGATGAATTGGATTTTCTGCCCATTATATTATTTAAGGTACTCCAAAGTATTTTTCCATTGTGTTTTATGTCTTTTATCATTTTTTTACATTTTAGTCATTTTAGCAGACGCTCTTATCCAGAGCGACTTACAGTTAGTGAATACATATATATATATTTTTTGTCTTTTTTTTTTTTTTTAACTGGTCCCCCGTGGGAATTGAACCCACAACCCTGGCGTTGCAAACACCATGCTCTATAAACTGAGCTACATCCCTGCCAGCCATTCCCTCCCCTACCCTGGACAACGCTAGGCCAATTGTGCGCCGCCCATGAGTCTCCCAGTCGCGGCCGGCTGCGACAGAGCCTGGATTCGAACCAGGATCTCTAGTGGCACAGCTAGCACTGCGATGCAGTGCCTTAGACCACTGCGCCACTCAGGAGATATGTCCAGGTAGCAGATAATGGACCCTAACAGATATTTATGTAGTTGGTGATGTATATTATATGCTCCCCGCAAATAAAAACCACGAAGACTGCGGGAAAGCCCCGTATGCAAGATCGTAATTTCTATGACTCACATTGTGGAGGAACATATTGCCTGTAGTCTATTCATAGTAAGCTGTAAGTGGCACTTCACCTTTTAGTATGGAAAACGGCTGTGAGGATTTTTATACAATATTCACAACATATTGGCACAATTACAATCATTATAGAATAAAAATCTAATTTTACGTATTTGCGGGAATATTAGCAAGCCAGCAGCAGATGAAACAGAAAGTGAATTCTCTCCTCCTTCTCTCCCCAGTTTTAGCTTACCATCTAGCTGGCTAGGTTTAGGATATTTACTAACCCACACCAATGACAAACTTAGCTATGTTATCGACATATGGCAGTACACAAACAAAATCGAGCTCACTGATTTTGCTAGCAAATTCATTCAGAAACAGAGGTAGAGGACAGCTAGCTACAGCAAGCTAACGTTGGCAGCTGCCTCTTCAACAAGAAGCAATTGTAACAACATTGATCCTAAGATTTAAAAAAATACTTTTCCAATGAGGAAAATCCGAATCCACCCCTCCAAAGAAAGCATGGCTCTGGGCTTTTCCGAAATGCCCCCAGATCCGCGGTCAGATCCATGGGCTAAGCGAGGTTTAGCCCGCACTCGGCAGGCTGTATAGAAAATGGGTGAATTTGTTACCGAAAAGAGTTTGTAATTTGCAAATTTTTTCTTGGGGTGCTCTTAAGTTACTATTATATGCGTTTCTGGCATTGAGAAATAAGTGCTACACTCCCTTTAAGTTTGTGTGTGTGTGTGTTTGTGTGTGTGGGTGTGTGTGAGTGTGGGTATGTGTGTGTGTCTGTGTGTATGCCATCATGCTTGTGTACGTGTGTGCATGCTTGCTTATGTACATCTTTGTGGATGCTTGTGTACGTGTGTTTTGTGTGTGTGTAGTGCCGCTTCATCAAAAACAACAACCCTGCTCCTACATATCTGTGTCATGGAGTCATTTACTCACAGTGACAATTGTTGCTTAG
>JAGTTL010001662.1:0-12742 GCA_036851935.1 Coregonus suidteri | reverse complement strand
TGATAATTCAATAATGTGTTTCCACCTTTAAAACAATAGCCTAACAATGAACAACCCTTACAAAGGAAGTAACAAATACTTAACTTTTGATTGTCTTTATTAAGACATCCCCTATATTACATTTCAGCCAGACTCCCCAGCCAGCCTGAGCCACCTGTACGCCCGACCCCCACCAATATATCAATCAATCAATTTTATTTTATATAGCCCTTCTTACATCAGCTAATATCTCGAAGTGCTGTACAGAAACCCAGCCTAAAACCCCAAACAGCTAGTAATGCAGGTGTAGAAGCACGGTGGCTAGGAAAAACTCCCTAGAAAGGCGAAAACCTAGGAAGAAACCTAGAGAGGAACCAGGCTATGAGGGGTGGCCAGTCCTCTTCTGGCTGTGCCGGGTGGAGATTATAACAGAACCATGCCAAGATGTTCATAAGTGACAAGCATGGTCAAATAATAATCAGGAATAAATCTCAGTTGGCTTTTCATAGCCGATCATTAAGAGTTGAAAACAGCAGGTCTGGGACAGGTAGGGGTTCCATAACCGCAGGCAGAACAGTTTAAACTGGAATAGCAGCAAGGCCAGGCGGACTGGGGACAGCAAGGAGTCACCACGGCCGGTAGTCCCGACGTATGGTCCTAGGGCTCAGGTCTCTCAATTGGCTTTTCATAGCCGATCATTAAGAGTTGAAAACAGCAGGTCTGGGACAGGAAGGGGTTTTCGTAGCCGCAGGCAGAACAGTTGAAACTGGAATAGCAGCAAGGCCAGGCGGACTGGGGACAGCAAGGTGTCATCATGCCCGGTAGTCCTGACGTATGGTCCTAGGGCTCAGGTTCTCAGAGAGAAAGAGAGAACGAGAGAATTAGAGAGAGCATACTTAAATTCACACAGGACACTGGATAAGACAGGAGAAGTACTCCAGGTATAACCAACTAACCCCAGCCCCCCCGACACATAAACTACTGCAGCATAAATACGGAGGCTGAGACAGGAGCGGTCCCGGAGACACTGTGGCCCCATCCGAAGAAACCCCCCGGACAGGGCCAAACAGGAAGGTATAACCCCACCCACTCCGCCAAAAGCACAGCCCCCGCACCACTAGAGGGATATCCCCAACCACCAACTTACAATCCTGAGACAAGGCCGAGTATAGCCCACAGAGGTCTCCACCACAGCACAAACCAAGGGGGGGGCGCCAACCCAGACAGGAAGATCACGTCAGTAACTCAACCCACTCAAGTGACGCACCCCTCCCAGGGACGGCATGAAAGAGCACCAGCAAGCCAGTGACTCAGCCCCTGCAACAGGGTTAGAGGCAGAGAACCCCAGTGGAGAGGGGAACCGGCCTGGCAGAGACAGCAAGGGCTGTTCGTTGCTCCAGCCTTTCCGTTCACCTTCACACTCCTGGGCCAGACTACACTCAATCATATGACCTACTGAAGAGATAAGTCTTCAGTAAAGACTTAAAGGTTGAGACCGAGTCTGCGTCTCTCACATGGGTAGGCAGACTGTTCCATAAAAATGGAGATCTATAGGAGAAAGCCCTGCCTCCCGCTGTTTGCTTAGAAATTCTAGGGACAATTAGGAGGCCTGCGTCTTGTGACCGTAGCGTACGTATTGGTATGTACGGCAGGACCAACTCGGAAAGATAGGTAGGAGCAAGCCCATGTAACGCTTTATAGGTTAACAGTAAAACCTTGAAATCAGCCCTTGCCTTAACAGGAAGCCAGTGTAGGGAAGCTAGCACTGGAGTAATATGATCAAATTTCTTGGTTCTAGTCAGGATTCTAGCAGCCGTATTTAGCACTAACTGAAGTTTATTTAGTGCTTTATCCGGGTAGCCGGAAAATAGAGCATTGCAGTAGCATTGCAGGTCCTCTGTAGCTCAGCTGGTAGAGCACGGCGCTTGTAACGCTAAGGTAGTGGGTTCGATCCCCGGGACCACCCATACACAAAAAAATGTATGCACGCATGACTGTAAGTCGCTTTGGATAAAAGCGTCTGCTAAATGGCATATTATTATTATTATTATTATTTAGTCTAACCTAGAAGTAACAAATGCATGGATGAATTTTTCTGCATCATTTTTGGACAGAAAATTTCTGATTTTTGCAATGTTACGTAGATGGAAAAAAAGCTGTCCTTGAAACAGTCTTGATATGTTCGTCAAAAGAGAGATCAGGGTCAAGAGTAACGCCGAGGTCCTTCACAGTTTTATTTGAGACGACTTTACAACCATCAAGATGAATATAGTCAATAACTCAACTCTCTCCCCAACACAACTTCCTTCCCATCTTTTTTTTTTATGTCTCAAAGAAAAGGTTTGGAAATCAAAAGTTGAATAAAAACACACACATATACCTCCTACACATTAACACACAGAAACAGTACATCCTCCATATAATTAATATCAAAGGCCTATTAGTACTGTAGAGCTCTTTTTTACTTGCACACAATATAGCTGGGTCACCCCGCCTTGCCCATAGGGGTCCACGGCCCTGCAGGTCCCCAACCCAACACACCCCACTCAGCTTTAGGATCTTAGTGAAACATTAATTATGGTTTCAGGTGTGTTAGGCCAAGGCCAGAGTGACAACCCACAGGACAACAGACCCCCTAGGGCCAGGACTGAGCAGCCTAGCAGCTAGGGATTGCCTAAATAGGTATCTCCCCTGATATGGGCATGTTTTCAATACAGACTCCTTTAGTCATACTGTATTCCATATAAGGAATCCAGACCATATGAAAATTGCACAGTATACCCTTAATCTTGTAATAAATCAAATCTAGTGATGCATAACTTGACATTTCTGCTATCCATTGTGGGAAGATAATCAACCTTCCAATTAATGGCAATGCATTTCTTAGCCACTATAAATGCTAGGTTACACAGTTTCTTCTGATAAGTCTCCAGTATCAACATTTCCAAGCTTGGTTGCTTGGAAATGTTGATACTGGAGACTTATCAGAAGAAACTGTGTAACCTAGCATCTATAGCGGCTAAGAAATGCATTTACCAGAATTCAGCCAGCCTTCACAAGACCATAACATATGCAAATATGTCCCCTTTTTGTGTTTTACACCTCCAGCATGAAACAGTGCATGATATTCAGTTTAACTGGCATATAGTTCAATGGATGGTCTTAAACTGCAGTCATGTATGTCTGAAATTATGTTAACACGACGGGGCATTCTAACATATCTGTATCCATTCATCATCATCAATAGTGTCTCCCAGGTCTTCCTCACATATTTTGTCATCAGGAAAAGCCACTATCAACCCTTGATACAGTTTGGAAATCAACTTTAGAGGTTTGTCAGACTATATATAAATGTTTTCAATCTTTTGAAGCTTCTTGCTTGTCCAGTGTTGTTTGCACAGAGAGAATATTGTTGTATCGGCAAATGTTCACCTCAGCGCCGTCACAGACTGGACTTCCCTGGTTGCCTGACCCTGCTGGACCCCCCTGTCACCATCTGATCCTGCTCAGATGAGGCATGATAAAGAAATACCTTGCTGTACATTTATACATGATATTATCCAAGAATAGAATCAATGGTTCACTAACTGAAATGACCATTATTCCCAGATCCCAGACTGTAGCCTACATCAACTCAAGATGGAACTTCGTATCCATTCACTGATTGTTATAATATACTGCAAAATTCACCTGCGCTCCGTAGACTGGTCTTCCCTGGCTGTCTGACCAGGCAGGGACACCTGTCACCATCTAATCCTTCCCGAGTGGCGCAGTGGTCTAAGGCACTGCATCGCAGTGCTAGCTGTGCCACTAGAGATCCTGGTTCGAATCCAGGCTCTGTTGTAGCCGGCCGCGACCGGGAGACCCATGGGGCGGCGCACAATTGGCCCAGCGTCGTCCAGGGTAGGGGAGGGAATGGCCGGCAGGGATGTAGCTCAGTTGGTAGAGCATGGGCAACGCCAGGGTTGTGGGTTTGATTCCCACGGGGGGGCCAGTATGAAAAAAATAAAATAATGTATGCACTAACTGTAAGTCGCTCTGGATAAGAGCGTCTGCTAAATGACTAAAATGTAAGACATGAGGAGCATAATGTTGTACTGACTGTGCACCATGACAGTGAAGCCTGTAGAGCTATTTATACTGTGTCAGTGTGAAAGGTAGGGAATTAGCTAGGGAAACTGACAGATCAATAACGTTACATTGCTATACTGACTAATAGAAACTCACATTACACTGAAGAAACGTCAGAATATATCGGTCTTTTTTTTCTGTCAAATAGCAGTTACCTTGCCAGCTAGATCAGTCAACTGAAGAGTAGCCAGTTTCTGCTCTGCTTGCTTTTACAACTCTGAGAAAAGCGCAAGTACACAGACAGCAGCTGCCTCTATTAATCTCTCCCGTGCTGGTCTTATACACCAGCCTTTCAGAAGCTTTGCCTTCACACAGCCTGTCCGCATGCTCTGTTTTGCCGGAAAACAGCCTACCCGACAGCTCTGCGGCATCCGCATGGTCCTAAAACACATTGGAGCTGTGTTTTGTTTCACAGTACAATTATAAAACTGGGGGGGGTCATGTCCCCCCTGTCCCCAGTGAAAGTTGTGCCCCTGTGATTGGACAAGACTCGAGCAATAGCACCATGATCATTTGGCGGATTTGATTATGCTGAGCCTGGGGCCCTGGGCATAGGCCTGTCACGTCATCGAGCGCAAGTGGGGAGGGAGGCGCACCCTTCTCAAATCGAACAATAATCTGCACCGCTCTGTCACAAGGCAGCATGGTGCATCGTCCAGAAACATACATCACTTTTCCATATAATAAATGTTTCCATATAGTAACTCGTTTTCATTGGGATGACAGATAAAGCGTTTTTAACAAAAGCAATCCCTTTTGCATGGGAAACACGGGATCCTAGTAATAATGGTGCTTTCAAGACAACTGGGAACTCATAAAAAAAAACAAGGTTGAACCATGATGTCAGTGATCTTCAGGTCAGAAAGTCGAGCTCTAGAAAGTGCCCAGAGTTCCCGAATTGGAATTCCGAGATGTATGACCAAAGCGAATTTTGCCAGTCATGGTTCGTTTTTTCCCGAGATTTCTGAGTTCCCAGTGGTTTTGAATGCGGCATTACTACACGTGCTTAATTACGTCACTTTTGTTTAGAGCCGACTTCGCGATGGGCTGTGAACAGCGCACCTGGCTCACTTCCAGGAAGCAGCCCGGTTCCATATCGAACGCTATCAACTTTCAGCAGATGCAAAACACGACTACACGGGCCCCGGACGGGATTAATCGAATCCCCTCTTTGGACGATAACTCCTCCTTTATATTCCAGTACAGGTTTTTTTCTACTCTCGTGAATGACTGAAGGGACCGTGTTTCGTATTGGTTAGACGGACTTTGGTATTACGTTTTGATTCGTCGATCCACATTGCCCGGTGTCCGGGTAAAATGGCGTCGGAAGAACACTGCTCGGTACCACCTCGATGGCGGTCGATATCGTTAACCCACGTAGAGTTCCCTGCTGGTAAGTGTATTGACTAATCATTCTTATTTTACATTTGTCTGATAAATGCTCGATGCTTTGGTAATGTGCAAGATATCGTGGGATGTTTTGCAACTGAATGGGCACGACCGACGTGACCTGCCAAATAGTGAGACAATAAAAAGCGTAGACACAGCTTCGCAGGGAACGTAGCTAACATTAACTGCCAAATAGTGTGACAGTTCCGCATGCGCAGTTGGAAAAATTGTCCACAATGCAAAGATAACTACTTCGAGCTTGCATTGCTACATACAATGTTGCATTTAAATGGTCATGAAACAGCGTATGGCCAGAATAAAATGTAGTTTGCCGCGTATAGTTTCCTACTTGACTAGTTACTGGCCCAGTATAGCCAACTAGTTTTTATTGATCGCAAAGTAGCTAGTTAGCTGAAAGACACTGTACGGTAGTAAGTTGGCTAGTAAAGGTTACGCCTTCCAAGCCTAAAAATGGACAAAACGTATGTGGATAGTGTTACCTTTATCACGCAAATTGATAATTTGTAATGTACACACACTTTGACGTTAGCTAGTTACCTAGTTAGCTAAGTTAGCTCGCTATAGTAGTAACCAACCAACTAGCTAGCTGGCAAACTAACCCTGCACCCGGTGGTATCGATACAAAATGAATCTCATCATGCAATTAAACTAGCTAAATGTATGGTGTTTGAATATTAACTTAACAATTAGCTGTATAAGATCCAGGCATTGAGAATGTAACTGCTGCTTGATGCATGCCCATTCTCCTTCAATCATAACTGATCTGACAGTAAGTGCATTGGAAAGGTAAAGGCATGAGAACTCGCCATAGCATATTCACCTTCCACCTGAGAGTCATAACTAGATAGGTAGCCACCCCACAACCTATATACCCCCATGCCCCGCAGTATGTTCCCCTGAATGTTCAAATTGTCTGTCTTGCAAAGGGATTGTGTATATTGTATTTTTTTACACAAAGGTGATCTGACAGGACAATTGTTGGCCTACACCAGCCTGCTACCAATAGCGATCCTTGTGGGCTTTGTCACCCTCATAGTGTTCAAGCGTGAACTGCACACGGTAAGTAATGTAACCCAGATCCTTGCCCCATATGGGTACTCTATTACAAAAATCCAGAAAGGAGGTCCCAAATGGGGCTATCCAAATCCATGCTGGACTACTAAATGAGGACAGGACACGTGTCACACTCACACATGACGCACGCTAAACCTCTACCTAAAGAAATGCTTGTACAAGGTCATATAGATGAGATTATTATTGGCCATTAATATGAAAGATTAGGGTAATATTGCAAGATACATTACTGTAAGCACATTTCTAAAAGCTGTATCCATTCACAGTGTGGACACCTAATCCTTTTCCCATTCCTCTTTCATAGATCTCCTTCTTTGGTGGGCTCGTACTGAACGAAGGGGTGAACTGGCTGCTGAAGCATATTTTAAGGGAGCCCCGCCCATGTGAAGGTGAGGAAAGTGACAAGCCACTTACTGTAGTGACCTAGTACATACACCAATAATAAGTGTCTGTCTGTGCATCAAATATACACTAGGTCGCGGCCAGACACAGATTTTGTATCTGTCTAACACAGATGAGCCAATGGGTTTTCTATGGTGCCTATATGTTGATGGACAGTGGAGGGAATAGGAAGTATCCACAGTTTTGCCCGTTGTTTTTACATGCGTAACTCACCCGACTGTCCATCAAAAGTTCAATTAAACTTTTGATGGACAATAATGGACATTGACGAAGGCATTTGTGTTTTTCATCCGTTTAATATCATCCATATGTCTGCCTAAAGCGGCTATTTGTGATGAATTTCATGTCCATTCTCTTCCCCAATCTTTTTCCAGGAGCTCACGCAACCCTGACCACGGAGTATGGGATGCCCTCCAGTCATTCCCAGTTCATCTGGTTTTTTGTTGTTTATTTCTTTCTTTTTCTTTATTTAAGGTGAGTGACTGTTCTCTCCCAGACTATGTTTCGAAAAAATAAATGATAACAATGGTCACGAAAGTGATTATTTTCCATAGTCATTTTGCATACATGACATTTGATGTTGGCTGACGCACTTTGCCCGTGTCTAGAATGCATCAAACGAACAACGCTCGCTGTGTGGAGCTGCTGTGGAGACACATACTGTCCATCACCTTGTTGGGATTGGCCTTATCCGTGTCATACAGCAGGTGAGGGAGGGAGGGAGGACAATGGAGGGGAGGGTGAGACTTAGTGTAAAAATAAAATAATTACCTTTTTTCTTGAGTTGAATGTATTTTTAGAGCATGACACAGTTGCTCAATTTGGTCCTAACTCCTCAAATCATTTTGCCGTTAATAACTGTCGTAACTAGCTCAACCCAAAAATTGCACAAGAATATTTATCAAAACAATGCTCAATGACTAAATTGTGTTTTTTTTCTTCTTCTCAGGGTTTACCTGTTGTACCACACCTGGAGTCAGGTATTCTATGGGGGAGTGACCGGTAGCACCATTGGAGTAGTCTGGTTCGTCTTCACACAGGAGGTGCTGACACCGCTATTCCCCAAGATGGCAGCATGGTAAAGAACCGGGACATCTCTCAGGGGGGCACACAGGCTTAGCAGGAAGTGAGCCATCAGAGCCTGGCACAGATCTGGGCAGAATGCACTGTAGCTACATATTCTCAGTGACTCTGATGTTTTTCATTTGATATGATGTACTTTTTCTATTGTTTCTCCATTTGTAACTTTGTCCCACCTCTCTCCCAAAAAAAAAAAAACCCTGACTGCTGACAGGCCGATATCAGAGTTTTTTCTGGTGAGGGACACAAGCCTGATCCCCAACATCCTGTGGTTTGAGTACACGGTGACCAGATCAGAGGCAAGGTGAGTTATATATTTTAATCACCACATTACGTGGGAAGCCAATCTGTGTAACTCCATATTGAGATGTTTTCAACTATGCTTATCCTCCAGAAACAGACAACGGAAGCTTGGTACAAAACTTCAGTGATCGTAGCAGTTCCTTGGTGAAACTGAGTAAAGGACCACACACGTATGCACACACACACACACTCGCTCATAAAAAAACACACTGGAGAATCATCTTCTGGACTGACCTGGTTGCGATGAAAAAAGGGCCAACCCGTTTACAGGTGGACCAAAAGAGTGCCAGGAATCGGCCCGGAGCCTACAGCCTGAGCAAGTCCGTCCACATGCCTCTCCTTCTTGTACAGCTTGCCCAAATGCTCCCCCGACGCATGCAAGACCGTAAAAGAGACATACTATTTAATGATAAATTAATATATATTTTAACTGTAAACTCACACACACAGACATTAACCGTGTACTGTAAGAAATAGATTTTCAGAAAGCCAACAAAGAGGGCTCTGTCAAGTAACAAAACATTGGCTGGTGTTAATACAGCATGAAATTTGTGATTCTTTTATTTTAGTTTTGGGGTTGCTGGGGGGGTAAATATGAGATTTTTGGTAAACCCTTTTTTAAATCTTTTTTTTTGAATGACAGAAAATATAACTATTTTTAAAACTCTGGTAAAACATGTAATATATAAACAAAAATGTGCACTTTGTTAAAATTATAGAAAAAGGTGGTGGTGGGGGGGGAAGTTTAACACTATTTACATTTGAAAGACCCCCGTTTCCCCCTCTGATACCTCTTGCCTCTGTCACTGCATATGACTGTCAGCCCAATGTATTCGGTTCCAAAATGGACTTGCAGGCGTTTAAGCCCTCACATACTGTACAAGTGTACCTTCTGTACAACTTGAGCATCGAGGTCTGGATTTCTGTTTGAGATGATGCAGAAGAAGAGAAACGAGCCATAACACAAGGGGCTGTATTCTTTTCCCGCTCCTCTTCCACAAAGGGAGTGAAGGAGTGTTTTCTGAACCCCTTTCTCCCTGTATGTCTGACAGGAGCAGAAACCTGGGACTTGTATTTATTTATTATTATATTATTTGCGGTTCTAGAGAACATGAAACAGTGGCTTAACACTTGTCTTTCTTAACTTTTTCTTTTTACCTGCCTTTTCAAAACAACATTCCATATCATCTGGTGAAAAAACAAATGATATGACTGCTGAGGGGACCCGTTTTATTTTGATTTTTTAACCTCAGGTCAATCTGTAGCATGTGATAATGCTGTGTTTGTCGTAAATGCAAGAGCTTATGTTTGAGGCTGTCTGGTGAGGGTTAAAAGTTGATTTGGAACTGTCATGTCATTAGCTCCATAAAGGGAAGTAGTTCTCTTAGATGATCATTTTGTGTAACCCATATCAGGCTGAATAAAGTGTTTATCTACAATTGTATGCTTTTTTCCCCCTTCCAATCCTTCAGTGAATAATAGTAAATTAAAAAGGTGGTCCATGTAAGAATCATTAGGAAATCCTGGAGGTCATTTTGGATTATTTGGACATTTAGGTAGAACCTACCTGCACAGAGATCATATACAAGCATGTCACAGAAATACAAATATTCAACTCCTGTTAACATGACTATGTTCAGGAGATATGCACTGTAAGAAACCACATTATGGCTGTTAGACCAGGGGTTGTTTGCGGCCCAATCATCTACTATGCCAATCAAATTCAAATCCCCCAGTGAACAATTTGCATGAATCAAACCTGAATTGCACCTTGCCTGTTATCAAATTTGCACACTATAAAATGATCATGGTCTTCCCATCTTGATGTGATGTGTCAAGGGGTGAAGAGGTTGGCAGGGTGGGCTGTTTCCCAAAAGCATCGTAGCATTAAGATCACATCTTTCGTCCATCTTAATTCCATTTAAACTAAATGAGCTTAGTGCTACAATGGTTTTGGGGAACTCAGCCCTAGTTGTCAATGTATCAATTTACTTGGACATGTCATCATGAATGATATTTATTCTGTCGTTGTTTTTCTCATGTGTATTTGTGTAATGAAGAACAAATCCCTGAGTCGGAGTACTAAATTGTCAGGCCCACTTTTCTATCAATTAGGTCCACTTCTCAGCAGATTTGACTTTTCGTAGCAGGTTCAGCGAACTTACGCAGCAGGTTAGGAGAATTAACGTAGCAGGTTAGGATAATTAGGTTAAGGTTAGGAAAAGGGTTAGGGTTAGCTAAAATACAATAAATGTCAACTTTTGACCTTAATTTGACAAAAGCTGGAGCCCTCATAGCCATGACCAGCATGACAATGAACAGGGCGTAAAATGAACTTTTTGGTCCACCAGCCACTGTTTCTGCTAAAATTACACCAACAAAACACAAAACAAATTTATGAGCATGCTTTGTAATGTTTCTAAAACAAATGTATTCCTAGTCAGAAGTAAATGTGGTATATTGTTTAATTTCATAAACATTTGTGAACCGAGAGTCTTTTAACCAAAATATCACAGATGAGACAAAAATTCCGGGAGCTGTCACCGTTGGTAACGTGAACTTGAAGTCATGTTCTTGTTGCTGTGGAGATTCTGGACTAGAGATATGGCTGCTTCTCTTCCTTAGCATTTGAAACTCAAACATTGAAAAAACAACCTAGGTTTTGGAACAAACACATGTAAATACCCAAGAAAACAAAAGGACAAAGTATCAATTTCAGTAGACTTTCTTTCACTAAGTAGTATACTGAACAAAAATATAAACGCAACATGGAAAGTGTTGGTCCATGTTTTCATGAGCTCTGAAATAAAAGATCCCAGAAAATTTACATTGTGCACAAAAAGTGCTATTTTCTCTCGAACTTTTTGGCTACAAATTTGTGTTAATCCCTGTTACTGAGGCATGTCTCCTTTGCCAAGATAATTCATCCACCTTAACAGGGGTGACATATCAAGAAGCTGATTAAACAGCATGGATCATTGACAACAGGTGCATAGTGTGCTGGGGATAACTAAAAGGCCACTAAAATGTGCCGTTATGTCCCATAAACACATGGGCCACAGATGTCTCAATTTTGACATCCGTCCCAGTCCTCAAATCTCTGGAAGCACTGAAAAAGGTTTTCCCTCAAGAATGTCCCTGTATTTGTGCCATCCCATCATTTCTATGCACTTCTGCACAGTTTTCCCAGTCCCTGCCAATGACAAACATCCCCACAGCATGATGCTGTCCACCACCATTCTTTCCTTTGCGGATTGTGTTCTCGGGTGATGCAAGAGGTGTTGGGTTGCGCCAGACAAAAGCGTGTTTACCTTGATGGCCAAAAAGCTCAATGTGTCTGACCAGTGTACCTCTTCCATATGTTGGGGGAGTCTCTCCAAAATGCCTTTGGTTGGTGGCGAATACCAAACGTGGTTGATTCTTCCTTTTCTTTAAGCAATGTCTTTTTTCTTGGCCCACTCGTCTGGTAAAGCACCCGCTCTGTCGGAGTGGTTTACACGGGGCTTAAAGTGGTCATATGGTTACAGATACTCCCAATCTCCACTGTGGAGCTTTGCAGGGTTATCTTTGATTCTTTGTTGTCCTCTCTGATTAATGACCTCCTTGCCTGGTCTCTTCGATGTTTTGGTGGGCTGGGGGGGGGCGAGCCCTCTTTGGAAGGTTTGTTGTGGTGCCATATTCTTTCCACATTTGTTAATAATGGATTTAATGGTGCTTACAGTGGGTATGTTCAAGAATGATTGGTGTTGCCCCTTGCTGTAGGGGTGGTGCCAGACTCTGGGCCCTTTCATAAAATGATGTATATATACTGAGATCATGTGAACAGATCATTTGTCGACACTTAGCTTAGCACACAGGTGGGACTTTAGTTAACTAATTATGTGACTTATGAAGGTAATTGGTTGCACCAGATCTTATTTAGGTGCTTTTATAGCAAAGGGGGGGAATTACATAATGAACACTAAACTTTTTTCTGTTATTTATTGGCTTAGGAATTTTTTTGAAACAAGATTCGTTTTTTCATATCACGTCACAAATTTGGACTATTTTGTGTTAGGTCCATTACATGAAATCCAATAAAAATCCATTAAAATCACAGGTTGTATTCAAATGCAAACAACATACGAAACAACGGCAAGGGGGATGAATACTTTTTGCAAGGCTACTGTATTTGTCAATTTTTATGTATTGTATTTAGACCTTTAGGTAACTAGGCAAGCCAGTTACTAGAGACAAATTCTTATTTACAATGACGGCCTTATCACCGTCCACAACCTGGAAGACGCTGGGCCACATTGTGCGACGCCCAAGGGACTCCCAATCTACCGGCCGCCTCTAAGTATGTGACGCACTCAGCACTGAG
>JAGTTL010001661.1:0-12744 GCA_036851935.1 Coregonus suidteri | reverse complement strand
CAGCCGCTACCCGGGAGGTTGGGATTTTCCCCCTTTCAGGCTTAAATTATCCGTTGGGGATCCAAGTGTGAATCCGGGTCTAATCGAGCGGTAATTTATATGTTTCACAATCACTACTAAAACTGCTCCAGCTTCGGCAAAGTTTTTATCCCTGCCCCCAATTAGGGCAATCGCGGGGCGGGGGACGAAAAGAAAAGGAAATAGTTGCGATTTACGGTACCCCTTTCTTTCTTTTTCTCTCTGAATAGGTATAGACCGTGCAGATATGAGTTTTTACGCCCCCTTTTAAGAGCTGGAGTGGTCATGCTGAAAATGCCCCTTTTTTCACAATTATTTTTTGTAACCAAAGTTTTACTTATGTTTTTTAACCGGGGGCGTAGGCGGGGGGCCCACTGGGAGTCGGGGCCCACCAAATCAATTTTGCAAAAAAAACCAAAAAAAAGCTTTTATTTCGTTTTTAAAACGGGACAGGCTTGGGCCTATGCCCGAGGGGAAATTTTAAAAAAAAAACACCACAGGTCAGTGTATTCGGAATTTTGAACTTTAAAAAAATACTCAAAATTTGGACGACTTTGTTTACTTTGCGATTTTGGGGATGAAATGTAAAGTTGCTTTTAATTTTTTTCCCATACCTTTTTTTTAGGGGGTTTTGACACTTTTTTCAGACAGAAATGAAATAATAGGGAAAGGCAAATGCTAAAAAAGGGGGAAAGGGTTTGGAAGCCCGTTTTCAGGTGGAAAGTTGTATGTTCCCCCGCTACCCCAAGGCTCTGAAGGAAATATTAATGGTCTAGATCATAGATTGCGTCTCCTTGTTCATAGACTGCGTTCAAGGAAAGGGAAAAAACAAACTTTTGTATTTTGGGTAACTCTCTTTTTAAAAGGGGGCTGGAAGAAAATCCGGGCTTGCTCCCGGGAGGGTTGGCCACCCCTGATCTATGTTTCCCAAGTGGGGGTGTTTAAAAATGTTTTTGTTAAAAAAATTAATTTTTCAAAATCCCCAACCCTTCAAGAAAAATCAATAAAACAATATTGAGGTGGTTTTTTGCCTACTATTGAAAGCTTGCCTATTTACTCTACAAATTTTTTTATGTTTTCCTTAGCTGTGCACAATAAAAAAATGTCAAAAATGATTTTTTGATTCCTGGAGCATTTCATATCCAATGCTTATTTGTATGATTTTTTAAAAATTCCCCCGAATGGTTGCAAAAAAAACTTAAAAAAAAATACAAATGCGTGTTGGTCCTAGTTTCAGAGCTGAATAAAAGATCCCAAAAATGTTCTATACGAAAAAAAAAAAAAAGTTTTTTTCCCCTCCAATTTTGGGCAAAAATTTTTTTACACCCCGTTGGGAGCTTTTTCCCCTTTTGCAAGAAAATCCATTCCCCTGACGGGTGGGGTTCAAGAGCTGATTAAACGCATCAATCCATTTTATTGGTCACATCACGTGTTTACGATTTATTGGGGGTGTGCAAATGTTTTGTGCTTCAGTTCATTACACAGGTGCACCTTGTGCGGGGGGACAATAAAAGGCCATCAAAAATGTGCGGTTGTCACACAACACAATGCCAAATGTCTAAAGGAGGACGTGCATTTGGCGCTGATGCGGGAAATTTCCCACCAGAGCTGTTCCCAGAAAGGGGAATGTTTTTTCTTACAAAAAGTTTCCCCCAAACACGTTTCGAAAATTTTGGATTGTCCCCCCCGGCCTCACAACTTCAAAACCTGAAAACCATCCCAGCCAGGACCTCCACTTCGGCTCTTCACCCGGGGATCGTCGAGACCAGCCACCCCACAGCGATGAAAATGAAAGGGATTCCTTTTTGTAATAAAGCCCTTTTGGGGGAAAAACGAATGCTGATTGGGTGGCTGGCGTGGGTGGGCCCGGTCCCCCGGGTGGGCCTATGCCCTTCCCAAAACCCCCCAGCCGCACCCCCCCCCAGTCAGTGAAACCTATTTTAAGGGCCCAATAAATTTTTTCAATTGACTGTTTCCTTATGTGCACTGTAACTCCGTAAAATCATTTCATTTGCGTTAGATTTTTGTTCGTATACATAGCCTCAATTTAAATTTTTAAAGACACATAGGCATACAGATTTTTAAATATGTGATTCTTGGCAAAACGGGAAATGGGAAAAATAAAAAAAGTGTGGGGGTAAAAGTAGGTTCTTGCTGACAAGCACAATAATTACCCTTTTTTTAGCCCAATGAGAATGTTCCACTGATCAACTAAAAGTAAATAGATAAAATCTCCTGAAAACAGGGGAAATCGCCCCAACCAAATTTTTTTGTATTATTGTCCCCCTCCGACTCAAACTTACACTTTTTGGGGAAACAATCTGTTACAAATCGGTCCCTAAAAACGTCCCTGCTACGAGGGTAGGGTAGGCCCAGTACTCACTGGGGCCAAGTTCCTGCCATCCAGGACCTCTAGGGCCCGGCGGTGTCAGAGGAAGGGCCCCCAAAATTTCAAAGACTCCCGCCCCCTAGTATAAATGTTCTCTCTCTACGCACGCAAACGGGACCGGAGTGCCAAGTCTAGCTCCAAAAGACTTCTCAAAGTTCTACCCCCAAACCATAAGATCCTGAACAGTAATCAGGCACCCGGACTGTTTGCACTCCCCCCCCCCCACCCCCTATTTTTACGCTCTGATACCTGTTAAAAATTTATGCATAGTACTTTAAAAATTACCCACATGTACATTTATTCAATACCTCAACTACCCCTGCCCCCGACATTGACTCGCACCCGGGACCCCCCTGTAATATAGCCTCCCCACTTATTTTACTTTTGCTTTTTTTTCCAACACTTTTTTGTTTTTTTTATTTTACTTTTTTATTAAAAAAAAGCACGTTGGTTTAAAGGGGGTAAGTAACATTTCACGTAAAGTTGCCCGTTTATTCGGCGCATGTGGGGAAAAATTGTTTTTATTTCTAAAACATACGTAGGTCTGTCTGCCCGCCTTTTTAGTCACAGCCAAATGTCAAACTAAATCGACTTTATTTCATGCTGTCAAAAAGGGAGCCTTCTGCAATAGGGCGGGAGTAAAAGCAAAGATAGTTACCGGAGTGTAACTCCATTCTTTAGTGGGGCGGAGCCCCCAGGGACCTGCTCCCATGGTTTTCCCTCTCCCTACGGGAGAAACGCCTAAGCAAAATTTTGCACACACCCGTCAGCCCAAAGGGCCAGGGGCCCATATAAAAGGGCCCCCCCTTTTCCCCCTTTTCAATCTACCTCCCGAGATATTATCTTCAGCGAACTAGAGGGGTCGGCGGGGGCCTTTTAAGCCCTATGGGGCTCCCCCTCCACCCCAATAGAATTTGGAGTTACACTCCAGGTAACTGGGGTCGTTCATATCGTGGAGCTCCGCCCCATAGGGGGCTCGGGGTCCTGGGTTTTTTTAAGGCGGAGGGGAAACGCCCCAAAAAATGTACCCCCCTTCCGACCCTAACACTTCCCATTAAAAAATGAAAAAAGGTCAAGCCCGGAAAAAAACCAAAAAAAAAACCAATTCCCCGAAACTGTGACTAAAAAACCCATCCGGGGTAAACAATATACCGCGTCTGGGTTTTAGACCCCCCCCTATCTGGGCTAAATGGCAATCCCAATGGCTATTGGCAGATCATAGAATAGAAGCCCATGCGTCTGTACTAGCAGTGCCGTGCCCTAAATTTATTCTGTGCCCAAACCATCGCCACAAAGGGGAATGACAAAAAAAGGCCCCTTTCTACTTATGTGTCCAAAAAGCCCGCCCTTACTCACCAATGGAACCCAGAGTTTAAAGTGGGGCGGGGAACAAAAATACCCAGTCCTTTACTAAACTAAACCCATCAAAAAGAGGACCTCACATTCTGCCCACTAAATACATGTCTTCCCATACGGACACTGTCAGTCAGGAGACATGCCCCAGATATCCCTTTTCATCCAAAGGGGGACCTATAGGGGACCGTCTATCGTCCTGCTTCTCTCTCCTCCAGTTTCAAGCCCCCCCCCTTAAGCTGTGCTGAGTGCAATCGAGTTGGATTTTAAAAACCCTTATCCTTGATTTTAACAATTTCCCCAACCAAAGCGGACCGATTGGAACCTGTCCAAGGTCCTGCTTGTCCTCTCTTTAGCTCAAAATCGCCTTTCAGCTCTGCTGAATGCCGACCGAACTAAGAGTTGGGAAAAACATTTTCCATCCAAAATATGTTTTTCAAATTAAAAGGGATTTTTAGCATGGTCACAATCCTGTTTTCTTTCTTGTTTTTTTAAAGTTCCCTTCACCCCCCTGGTACAGCCCGGGACCCAAAGAGGTGAAGACATATCCCCAGATAGAAAGGGAAAAAAGGAGACGGGGTCGACCACCCCCGCTGCTCTACAAATTCCTCTACCTTTTCCTGGGAAGAGGGCAGTAGAAGTGCTACCCCACGAGTGGAGTGCGTTTAAATCCCCTTTGGGGTGTTCCCCCGCCGCCTTCTTACGCCGTCTCAAAAACCTTTCCAAAAGCCAATGAGACAATTGCTTTTTAAAAGGGGGTTCTACCAAATGCAGCCCCCACCTGACCACAAACAGCTGAGGCGTTTGACCAAACCCGGCTGCTGTGCGCTCAACTTAAAACGCCAAAGCGGTACGGGGCACAGACAATGAATTTTTCCTCACTCCTCTCCCCATGGGGAGGGGGTGAAAACCCCAAAATTTCCACGATCGGGGATCTATATGCCGTTAAAAACCCTTTGGGAAAACCCGGGTTGGGAAAGTAACCCCGCTTGCTCAGATCGCCATTGATGGCAAGGCAGTGGGTCTCGTCGACAGTGCACCCCAAATCACTGACCCGTTTAGCATAGTAAAGGGCGGGGGAAAAGCGCCGTTTGATAGACAGCATCTTGGGGGTATTTAAATTAAATGGCCGAACGGGGGGATTTACATAGGCTTCGAAAACCCAGACCCCAAATCCCATTTGGGGCCCGCTTTATTTCTAGGCATCGGCCTAAGCCGTCGGGGTTTTCCCAATAAGAAACTTTTCACAAATGGGGGTTTTTGAACACTTTTTCCCCCTTTTTAAACCCCTTTTCATGACCAGCTAAAAATTGCCGCGGGCAAACACCGAATGGGGGGAGGGCGATTTTCTGTTTTAATCAAATTTAGATTTGCGGGAATGAGAGAACATTCCTACCTGACAGCCAGGGGGTTTCCACGCCCTGTGGGTCCCCACCATCGTAAAGAAAAATTCCCATCTGCGGGTTTAAACCCCTAAAAAGGGGAAAACCTGGCTCTTGCGCCCGTAGGGTTTTCTGATCACTGCATCAGAAAAACCCACGGCCCCCTAAACCGTCCCATTGGGAACCAACCCTTTTCAGTGGTTGGCCGATTAGGGGCCCACCCCCTACGAGCCCCCCGCCTGGGCCCAACGCGCCTTTCGATGGGGAAAATTGGGCCAAGGGGGCGCAATAAACCCTCTGACTCATCTCCGAAAACCCGGAGCCCCGGGGCATCGGGCGCTATAAGTATCACTGAAAGCTCCTCGACCTCACCCTGGCTAGCGTGGGGGAATGCAAAAACAGCGGGGGGAAAATGCATACAAAAAAATTTTTGGGCCCCGGGTTAGTCCCGGGGAATGGTTCTTCCCAGTGGGGGTTTCGCCCCTGTTCCCTCGGGGGAAAAACCAAGGACACTGCGCTTTTCACACTTGACGCGAACAGGCCACCTGGGCCCTCTCCCAATTTTTCCCCAAAATTGAAAGAACAATGTCCGGGTCAGACACCACTCGTCGCCCTCGGGGGGCCCCCCTCTTGACATGAGGTCTGCCCCTACGTTCAAGTACCCCGGGAAAATGTGCGGGGGGCTTCAATGAGCGAAGGTGTTTGGGGAACCCCAAAAACCCCCAAAATTTTCCCACTGCCCCCCGATGGAGGGCAGGAAAAACCTGCCCCTCCCTGGGGGTTTTAGGAGCCACTGTGGCCCGGGTTTGGGCTGCCCAGACCAACAAATCGCGACCCCGAAGGGTAGACGCGAAGGGGGGTAAAAAACCAGTCAAACCCGGGTTTCCAACTCTAGGAGGTGATGTGACGACCGGGGATTGGGGGCCATGCACCTCCTATGTTTGGGAGACGGGGCCCAATGCCCCTCCCCATCCATCAGGGGGCCCAATCTGTAAACATTTGGAATTTAGGATAAAATTTGCCCTTTCGGGACTCCGTGCGTAAAAGAAGGGGTGGGTTTTCCTCCAATAGTCCAGGTTCCCTCTTAGCGAGAGGGGAAACCACCACCAACCGTTTGCGTTGCCCGCACGGGGTTTAGTCTTAGTTGGGCAAACCCCACCGCTGGGGGTTTTTGCGCGTGCAGAACCCCCCAGGGGGAACCACAGAGTGGGCTCCCGGGCATGAGCCCCAAAATTGAATGATCGAAGCGCCGTTTACTGGTGATTGGGGAGGGGACACTTCTTCAGGGTTTAAAAAGGGGGCTGCCCTTCGAGGGTCCAAATTTTCGACCCCTAAATCTTTCCGTGTTTTAGCTGTAGCCCCGGGTAGCCCAAATCTGATGACTGGGCCAGGGGGCGCTTTTTTTCCCCCAATTCACGCAAAACCCCAAAAAGCTTTGAGATAAATCCGTCTGTGTCTGTAAAAGTGAACGCCAGTTTCTGCTAGGGGGCGAGAACAGCAGGTCGTCAGGTAGGCTAATATCCTTACCCCCTGACGACGCGCGGCCCCAATTTCCCAGCCTCCCACTTTTGGGAAAATTTTTGGGTGCCAGGGGGGTCCCCCAAACGGAAATCCTCGTGAACTCGTACGCACCCCTTGAAAGGGAACCGCAGAAATTTTCCTGTGGCGCGATTTTTTATCGGCACAGGGGGAAAAGTACGCGTCCTTTGGGGGTCTATGCTTGTGAAAAGTCCCCCTTCTGGACACATTCCAGTAGACTTTTTTGTCTTTCGCTTTGGGAAAGGGGCCGTTTGGTTATGTTTCCCCTTTGAAAATGGTAACCCAAAAAATCGGCCTACCCCCCCCGGGTCTTTTTGGGCACCGGGAAAAAGGCAATACACCCCTTTTTGTTCCTTTGCTCTGGGGAAAACTACTGTAAACCGCCCCCCTTTCGCCAAATTTTTTCCCCAAATCTCTGACATCAAGCGGCTACTTTGTCTGGCTTTTTTCCATCCCCCTTCTCCACCACCCCCTGAACGGGGGGTGGGGTCCAAATGGAATTGGGTGCAAAAACCCCTTTCGGCAGCGTCTGATTACCAAACCCCGTGAGAGGGAAACGGGTTTCTTTGCCACTCCCCGCAATGCGGGAAAAAGGCGGGCGCGCACGAAGCTGGGTGCTTTCCCGTGGGAAAGGGAAACCTGTTTTCCTCTATGGCCCTCGCCGCCGCTATTTTTCCCCCGCACTGAGTTGGTGGAATAGCCCCAAAGGGGGGCCCCCCTCGAAAGGGAGAGGAAAAATCAGCTCGTTCGGGGGGAATCGGGGGCCCTTTATACGTTATTTTCGACCGTAAATCCCGTAAACCGGGCCCCCCGTGAACGCAGCACGGTTCTGAACTGCACCCGGCTGAGGCATTGGCCTTTAACGACGCTTCCCCCGGATAGCAATTGGTCACATGGCATTGTCTGACTGAGGGCTGTGCTTGCCCCTGAACCCATCCCTTACAGTAAATTTCCCAAAAAAAAAAAGCGGGTTTAAAGGGGTGGATCAAAATGAAACCCGGGACCACACGGGTTTGGGGCCCACAATACCTCCTCACTTTTTTCATGCGGTGCTCCAAAAGCAACCATGTGTTGAGCTGCCCCTCAGAAACCATGGGGTTTTTACCCTTCTGAATAGACCCCAGGGTTTCCCTAAAATTTTGGGTTTTTTGTAACTCGGGGATTCCCCCCCTCCGTGAACGTCGCCCGGGTTTTGATCGCGCTGGCTAGGCATTAGCCCGGGAGCAAGGGTCATTCCCGGGAGCGGTGCGTCTTCATGTCACAAATTGGGGGCAGAGACACTGTGCGTGGAGACCTTTACTACAGAACTCCCAGGGGTCTGTGAAAATATCTTTATTAAGTGGGCTTTGGGGGCGCCTTGCACCCTTTTCCCTTTTTCCCCTCCTGAATGCGCTCAAATACGGCACTCTTGGGGGGTTGAGTCACTCCCGGATGGTGGGGGGAAAAACCCTAGAACGTGAAGTGGTTTTGTAGTACGTTATGGGAAAAAAGTTTCTTTGACAAAAGTCAGGGGGAAAAAAAGCTCTTTATTTACATAATTTAGAAAACACACCCCACGGGCCCCGAACAGTGGGGTGGGGGGGAACAAATAGGCTCAATTTCGTCTTTCGCCCCAGCCGTTTCCGTCCCCCTCCCTTCGCCCCGTCCCTTTGGTGGCCCTCTTTTTGGGGAACCCTTTGGTGGGGCTGCCCGGCTTGGGCGACACCTCCCCCGCCGGCGGGGGCCGTCGCTGCCCCCTGTCGCTGCGGAGGGGGCCCAACCCGCTCTCCCTTGCTCCTGTGGTGGAAAGCCTGTGCCTGGGCCCCTCGCCTCCCTGTGCTCTTACGGGGGGGTTGGGGAGGTGGACGGAGACTGGGGGGGCTTGCCGGGGCCTTCATTGCCCAAAGGAAAATGTTTGGCCAGGGGCTTTTCTCCTCCAATTGGGGGAAAGCTCCCGTTGCGTCCCTTTTACAGCGGGCCCCAAAAAGGCCCCGTGGGACGGGAGCGTTTTAGCAAAGGGGCTCTGTCGGTCTCCCTTTATGGCCGTCATGGCACCCCATGGAAAGCCCTGTGACCCCCGAGGTGGCCATGGTCCTGCCTGCGCAAAATTTCCACAGCTTTGCGTCAGGGTGGAGGATGGCCCCGGAAAAACCCGGACGCCCCCTCGATTTTCCTCCCCGGGAAAATCAGACCTTTCCCGTTGTAGACGGGATAGGGGGGCCGCGAGGAGGGGGGATTTTTTTCGCCCCAACCCCGCCCTGGGCCCCAGCGGGAAAGGGCTTCTCAGCCAGCGTGCTGTGAGCCTGTCCTTTTGCTGGGGTGGCCCTTTTTGGGGGTGCCCCGGGACTCGGGGAAACCCGGGGAATAAGTCGCCGCCATGGCGCCTTTGGCCCAGGGGGTTCCTTTGGCCGCCCACTTTATTACCCGGGCCCTCTGGTGGAAAAGGGTATACGCTCTGGCCGGGGAAGGCCGCCAGAGGTGAACCCCACGAGCCCTCGACATATTTTCCAAAGGGGAAAGGGATGGGGGAGCCATAGGCCAAACCGCCCTCCTTTGGGTTGGATTTGGGGCCCCCTTCCATCAGGTCCACTTCCACAGGGAAGGGGGGCTGGGGGGAAACGCTAAACTCCCGCGATTAAACCGGGGCCTTTTTCAATTAGTTCGGGAAAACCCAACGCAGAGGGCTGCCCCCGGGAAAGGAAAAGGGCTTTTTGATTCACAAGCCAATTTTCGTCATCGTATTTAAAGGAACCTTCAGACCTCGCGCCCCTCCAACGGAAAGGGGGGCCCTTTAAAAATGGGGCCAAGCTCCGGATTGGGCCCCCCGGGATAAACCTCTCTGCGCCCTCCTTGGGGCGTCCCCTGAGCCCCGCACCGTCCGTCGACGCCCTGAAGCAGAGGCGAGGTGGGCCAAAAACCCCTCTAGAGGGACGTCCTCTCTTTAAAAAACGCCCAAAGCTGCCCTTCCAATCTTCCCTTAAAAGGAAGGAGGGCGGGAGGAGGCGCAGTTAAGGGTTGTCGAGACCGGGCCCTTTGCATGCTGCCCCAAGCACACGAAAAAAAGGGGTTTTGGGGGTTTCCCTGTGCCATGTCGGTGCATCGACCCTAGACCCTAAAGAGGGCTTTTTGGGGGGGGGAATTTCCCCCGGGGGTTTTTAGGGTGGGAAAACGTTGTGGCTGGATATCAACGACGAGAAACTTCCTGAGTCTTCTTTTGGCTTCTTCAAATTTTAGTCCATCGCTGAAAAAATGGGAGGTAGATTGAGGGGAAAGGGTCCCTTTTTATAGGGGGACCTGGCTCCTATTGGGGTGACAGGTTTTTTGGGATAATTTTTCTTCAGGGTGTTTTTTGCCGTAGGGGAGAGGGAAACCCTAGGAGCAGAGCTCCCCCATGGGGGGGGAGCTCCACGATAAAAGAACCTAATTTTTTTGACAACATAGACATTTCCGCCTAAACCCTTTTACTAATATTTTAAATTTTATAAACTCAGCGGGGGAACGTTACGCCCCCTCCATTTTAACTCCCCTCTAAGCTCGAGGAGCTTTTTTAAAACGCATCCAATCCCATTGAAACCCTTTCCCTAACTAACCCAAATCATATGCTTTCAATGGGCGCGTTCACAGTGATCAGGTTCTGCTCGTGATGTTAAATGTAGGCGTAGATGCTAATTTCAAAACGATTTGGAGCACAAATTCAAACGTTAACGCGCGACCTATACAATGGAACGAATTACAAAAATAAATGCAGTTGTTTTCACTGCGTGAGATAAGAGGCGTGTGCGGTGAGAGCGTGATAACGAGGATCAAATGTGTGTCTCACGGCCAATGCGTAGTTGGCAGCTCTGCATTTAGCGAAGACAGCTCATAATCCAGTGCCTTATTCACAGTCAACACCTATATTTTAGCTTTAAAAATGATACATTCACTCAGCCTCCGAGCAAAATGTGTAGAATCAAGCATGATATGAAGCTATGAAACTGCAAATGTTCCTCTCTGCCCCATGGTAAAATGTGTACAATTGCAGGAAATTCGCTTTAAAACAGCAACACGCTCAGCCTTTATTTAAAACGCTGACTTGTAGAGGTCGGGAGAGGGAACTTTCCTGATTCAAACACTAATTTCTGCCTGACGTAGAATTCAATTGCAATTCAACATTGGGTTTCCAGCCCCACTTAGAAGTAGGCTACATTTAGTATACTTTAAGTGGGCCATTTCAGCAAGTAGGATTACATTGTTGTCATTAAATAGTACTATAACAACTTCAATTTAGTTAGCACAAATAAAGTTGATCGAAAATAAAAGGCAGCGTTACACAAAATTTTAGGTTTTATAAGTATATTTTAGTCCTCATTCGGACTAATCTTTGAAGAGTCCTTAAACATTAAAATGCGTTAAAATACATTAAAAACATTAAAACATTTTCTTTGAAGACAGCGTGGTCCTTGGGGAACTGAGCTATACATGCATGTAAAACAAAGTGTGTGGGGGGGTTGGTATTATACTTTGGCATAATACAGCATATAATCTAATTATGTGGTTGTAATGTAGATAACCTATACGTACCATGCTCAACGGGTGACATTTCTAGTGAGTATGTAGACCATGAAAGAACTACGACATTTTCACCTTCCAGGAATTGTGTGCAGATCCTTGCGACATGGGGCGGTGCATTATCATGCTGAAACATGAGGTGATGGCGACGGAGGAATGGCGCGTCAATGGGCCTCGGGATCTCGTCACTGTATGTCTGCAATAAAATTGCTATTGATAAAATGCAATTGTGTTCGTTGTCTGTAGTTTATGCCTACCCATACCATAACCCCACCGCGACTACGGGGCACTCTGTTGAAATCAGCAAACCGCTCGCCCACACAACGCTATACACTTGGTCTGCAGTTGTGAGGAAGGTTGGGCATACTGCCAAATTCTCTAAAAGATGTTGGAGGAAACTTATTGTAGAGAAATTAACATGAAATTATCTGGCAACAGCTCTGGTGGACATTCCTGCAGTGAGCATGCAATTTGTTTGCAGGTTTCCACTCAAATTGAGACCATCTGTGGCATTGTGTTTTGTGTGACAAAACTTCACAGTTTAGAGTGGCCTTTAATTGCCCAGCACAAGGCTGCACCTGTGTAATGATCATGCTGTTTAATCAGCTTCTTGATATGCCACACCTGTCAGGTGGATGGATTATCTTGGCAAAGGAGGAATGCTCACTAACAGTACACCTCCCACAATCTTCATATTATACATTTCTTTCAACCAACTTGTAGTCATTTTCTTGTCAGTGCAGTACATGATGAATCGGCATTGCTCTCTATAAATTACGTTGCTTACCTCCAGGTGCATTCTCCCTGAAAGTCTTAACTTGTTTACAGAGAAATAAACTTTGTAACTGGTCAAACACAATTTCTTCCAAAAGTTTGCTAAGAGTAGGCAGCAAGCGGATTGGTCGGCTTTTAGAACCAGTAAAGTGTGCTTTACCATTCTTGGGTAGTGGAATTACTTTTGCTTCCCTCCAGGTCTGAGGACAAAAAAAATTCTCCAGACTCAGATAAAAAAATATGACAAATAGGAGTGGCAATATAGTCCGCTACCATCCTCAGTAGTTTCCATCCAAGTTGTCAATAAAAGTGGTCCTCTGTAGCTCAGCTGGTAGAGCACGGCGCTTGTAACGCCAGGGTAGTGGGTTCGATCCCCGGGACCACCCATACACAAACATTTATGCACACATGACTGTAAGTCGCTTTGGATAAAAGCGTCTGCTAAATGGCATATTATATTATTATATTATTATAAAAGGTGGTTTCTCATTGATGGACGACAATACATTTTTCCACCTCACCCACACTAACTTCACATAATTGTAAATTACAATGCTTTTCTTTCATTAGGTATTTTATGCATGAATAGGATGGCTTACAGTTTGTTGTTGGCATTTCATGCCTACGTTTGCTTACTTTGCCAATGAAATCGAAATTAAAGTAATTAGCACTGTCAAAAGGTTATGTGATAAAATAGCAATCTGATTCCATTAACGATGTTGAATTAGCATCTGTCCATAATTTCATTTAAAGTATTCC